>JBCIKM010431493.1:0-10548 GCA_039654465.1 Melibe viridis | reverse complement strand
GAGAGAGAGAGAGAGAGAGAGAGAGAGAGAGAGAGAGAGAGAGAGAGAGAGAGAGAGAGAGAGACAGACAGAGAGATACAGAGAGAGAGACAGACAGACAGACAGACAGACAGACAGAGACACAGAAAGTTAAGAGTGAGGGAGACAGAGTGAAAGAGATAAGATGCTTTGTACAGATTCCCACAGACTGATAAATTACTAAAATGGTTGCAGTCACTACTGCAATGTATTTAACATGCCACTCTGTGTCTGTGTGATTGTTTTGTTTTGTTTTGTCATCCATGATATCCCTTCATACTGGCTGAGCAGTGTTGGGACCCAGCTTGGAGGAGCCGGGAAAAAACTCTGGATCACAAGAAATGAAGGCAGGCAGAGGATCAGTCCACCGTGCCAAATCTTGAGTGGCATAATGAGCAATACATTAATGGAGTATTACTCGATCTTAAGCCAAACTACAGTTGCTATGTTGCCTTTGGTTGTCTGTATGATAAATACCATATTAAATCTAAATCATTATCACTCGCTAAAGCCTGTTTTACAAAGGAGTCTATTCACATCCACTTCTGAAAATAGATGCCAGGGAAAAAACCGACCCCAGTCTTCCATGGAACAGACCTATTCAGATTCGCTATTTTGTCAAATTGAATTTTTAATAATGAAATTAAAAATCAATTTTATACTTTTCATTTCTGTTCAAGGTACAACTTTGGGATTAAAAACAAAACATAATTCATATTCATTCATATTTTGTCAAGAGATATTCCGACTTTCGTTCAACAACGATTCCTAGATATATCCGTTTTGTTTTGTTATCCATATCTCTTCATACCACCTAAGCAATGTCAGGTTCAAGTTTCAAGGAGCTGGGAAAAACTTTGGATCACAAGAAATGAAGACAGGCAGATGATCAGTCCACCGTGCCCTAGATATATCCATTAATACAAAAAGAAAAACAGATTGCACTCTAAAATTTCTGAATGGTTTTAGAATGATCGGCATTTATTCAGAATTAATTTTTAAGCATCAAAAATAACTTTTCTAATCAAGAGAAAAACTCAACTTTGTTAGTATTTACAAAGTAGGAAATTTGACAAACCAATTACCAGCAAAAATAAGAATAAATTGTGAGCTTAACCAAAAGCAAAACACTCGGCCCTGTCTCTTGATTTCATGAAATAAATTTTAAAAAAGAATCAAAACTTAAAACAACAAAACCAACCAATCAAACAAACTGTACAAAGCCAAAACCAAAACAAAGGTAAAATCCCTAGCTATGCATTTTAGCTTATTGCTGTACCACTATGTATCATGTGTGTCTGAACGGTTTGAGAGCAAAAGAGTGCCTTGGTAAGAATCAGTCAAAGTACCTTAGTTCAATATCTCGAATGTCTGACTTATCACATGAAGTCAAGTACTGGGAGTCTTTGTTTCAATCGATTTTTGCCTACTGCTACTGTTAACGGTGAAACATGATTATTTGGAAAGCTGAGAATAAAAAGAATTTTAACTTAATCATACAACTCAATTTCAAATTACAGGGTGATTCAAAAAGAACAATGTGGCAAAATCATTACCTGATGTTTTAAAAGCTAAAATTATTTCAAACCCCTAGTATGAACATATATGTCTTGTATAGACACTGAAGCTTCATTGCATGTTTTATAAGTGCCCAATATGTTCAATGTGGCCAGCATCAGCAGCGAGGAAAACAAGCAGCTGATATGAGAATTCCTCACAAATGCGCCTCAGTGTGTCACAGTCCACAGTGCACATTGTGTCCAATCTTTCAAGTTATTGATACTTTCTGGAAGTAGCGGAACATAAAATATGTCCTTTTTTTGTTTTTGTTTTACATCTTTTCCAATCTATAATGTCTGTGTTATCTACATGGAATGCTGGGCTGCTTATAGATAGTGGAGAGACATAGTGGAGGACGTGGCAGTGACGTAAATCCGCAATAAAGCAGAAAATTGGGACCTGTGCTTATTGAAAACTATTTTATCACTTCAGAAAAAATAGAAAACGACAATAAAATCAAATTCCTTACAGGTCCCGAGGCATAAGCAGTTGTGTAGATGACTCCTTGCTGGCCGTTCTGTTCGGTCAACATGGCTCCTCCAGCCAAGGTCTGGACTGAAAACAAGAGAAAGAAACAAAAAAGATAAAACGTATCCACATGATGAAAAGAAATATAAAAAAGCATATTCTTCATCAAACATTAAAACATGTAACTGTAAGTTAAGTAAGTAATAAATATTTATTGTCCTTTTTCAGGCAATTCAACAGTGATTTTACATGGCTGTCATTTGTGCAAACAAAACTTAAAAATGCAATTTTAATACAAGAAAAGAAAAAAAACAATGTGTAAAGACAATTGGATAAGAAAAAGTAATGTCTGCTAGGTAAAATATCACTAAGTTAATAAAGGTATTTAAAAAAGTATAAAATGACAGATCATGCAAAAACAAAATTCACCAATTACTCTCCTTCATTCTATCTCAAGCAAACAAAATTATTGTTTTGAAATTACTTTGTTTATAAGCTTAATGCCTTGTCAAATAAACATCGGCCAGGCCAAGAAAAACTTGGTGCTAAAAGATCATGAATGGAAATCATTTCAGTTGAAAAAAAATTTTGTTTCAGACTTTCAGACTTACCCATGATCTCTTCTTGCAAATCGTTTTCACCCGCAGAAACACCTGACTTCTCACCCTTGGAAGACTGAAACACAATGGAAAAAATACGGAGACCGTGAAAAGATTTAAAAAAAAAAAAAAAAAAAAAGTACATGATTTTTAAATAGCGCCCTATCCTATATGATCAAAGACAATTCAGAATGCTTGGAGATGTAAAACGATCCCAGCAATTTCAGGAAATTCCCTTCTTATACTAAAACAGTAACCATAGTAGCTATTTATGGATTGTATCATTTTGAGCTGCAATAGATTTTCACCTAAGATTGAGCTTGTCAGCTCTGAAGTAGCAGAGACTTCTAGCCATATGGAACAATACGTTGAAATTCAAAAGGTACTTTTATAATGACTACACATTTATTTTTTAGCTCTGTATGACCTTGGACGTGATACCAGAACCCTTTGTCATAAAAAAAAAAAACAACAAAAAAAAACAAACAAAAAAACCACCTTATGACTACAACCAAACATACTTCCTGTCAAGGCAGTGCCGACTATTCTGTTGTCTGGCCGGCTACAGTTATAGCTTTGAAATATTAAAAAAAGAAATAAAACTTTAAAATTTTGCTCACCTCTCTGTACTTTTGCAGGTAAAGTTTCAAAGGTTCAACATAACTATCGAAGCCGAGGGTTGACATGGCAAACAGAATGTCTTCTCCATTTATTGTTTTCCTTTTCTCTTGATGACACCTTTCACTTGCTCTGTAGCACAATGTTAAGGAGAAAGTTTTCCTTTAACCACCAACAACACCAGGACCAAAACAGAGTGAATATAATCATACATGATATGTCACTTCAGGTTTCTTTTTTTTTTTCAATGTTAATGAGAAGCCTTTCCCATTACTGACAACGGCCATGATAAATAAAGACTGATAACCCTTTGATATTTCACTGCATCTTATTAAAGAAAGCTCTCCATTAGGTTGTAAGACAAATACTGTTCTCACAAAAAGAACAATTTTATGTTTGAGACCAAAAAGATACAGAAGAAGAGCCCTCTTTGACCACCCCTTATCATCAAATTAGTTCTCCCTATAGCAAAAAAAAACCCCAAACAAAATAAGTTTGACATTCAAAGCAGAGTTCCTTCATTACACTGAACACAATAGTTGAATATCATGATAAAATAAAGAATTAAAAAAAAAAAACCCATCTGTCTTAACAAACACACAGACTTGTTTTCAAAAGGATACTCGCTGGTGATGAAGCTGATAAACTCTGACACACATTCTTGAACACATTCTTTAGCATCTTTGGCAATCTGAAGTTAAAGAGGAATGTCATGTGTTTCAAAATACTGATACATATTATAAATTCATGTTGTGATTGCAGAGGAGGAGGGACTGGTCGGGCCAAGCCAGAGCTGCAGACAGAGCCTCTGACAGACAGATATGGAGAGACAGCATGTTGGGGCCAACCAATGCCAGGGTGTGCGTAACTAGGGCGCAACAGAAACCGTCTCGGTGGCAGGCGCTCCTTCCCCCCAAACAAAGGTTGGGCTTCAGCGGGGACAAGGGCGTGTCATTGAGGGGAACACTTGCTCCCGAAGCGGAGAGTGCCAGAGACCGGCTTACTCTTCCTACATCCGAGGAAGAATGGACGGGGCCAATGCCAAGTCTTAGCACAGAGTATTGAGTACACCAACAAGGGATAAGTTCCTGTCAAGCTAGATCTTGCCTTTAAAAAAAAATAAAAAAAATAAAAATATATAATTATATATATATATATCTTTATAGTCTTTAAAGGCGATTTGTTATTTGAATTACATCATACATGTTCAAAATAAAACAGGAACAAAATGAACAAGATCTGTTTTTTCTCCCTCCTCTCATGCAAGTAGGATGCATGCACACACAAACTCATGACATGTACAGTTTAACATCAAGTACAGCAAGTAAAAGAACAGGCAAAATAAATTTTGTTCACTTCGCACGTTTCTAAATGGGATGGTCATTTAGACTTAAAAGTTAAGATTTGATGGACGTAACATTGTCAGGAAATAGATTCAGAAAGAAAGAAATACCAATTCTGTTATCACCACAACACACATACTTTTCCTGATGAAGGGACAGCCTTTTTCATGATCCTCGCAACATTGGCAATAGGTAAGAAACGATCCTGAAAAGAAAGAAAGAAGCCGATAATTGGGAGAAATTTTGTGTGACTTTTTTTCTAAAAAGAATCAAGAAAAGGTTTTTCTGAGTGACCTCGACATTCAATCAAGTGAATACAAAATTTTCTTTGCACAAGGATACATGTTGCACAAATGATTTGATCTGCTTGCCTCATATCTTATATATTTTTTATGGGAATTATTAATTGAACAATGTTTAGTAACTACAGGAGTTACACTGTCCAATTCAGGGACACAGTTCACATATCATAATGTAGTCATCATAGGAGTGTGTTCAAGCCGGAATAGAAAACTTTTCTGATACAAAAATAAATTAATCCAAAATTTATATTAGTTTAATACAAATTGATTCGGTGGTTCACATACAAATTGATTTGGTGGTTCACATACAAATTGATTCGGTGGTTCACATACAAATTGATTTAGTTCACACAAATTTTCATAACTTGTTGACAGAAAAAAAAAAAAAAATGGAAACGTATTTTCATGATTGTCTGTATATTTATACGCACCAAAGTTGAAAGCATCAAGACAACAGTGTACATTCAGTGTACTTCACATAAAACAGCGTAATTGCTATATTTTCACACAAATGATTTACCTGCTCCCTCAAAGGCTCGTCCATGCCTTTCTCTTCATCCATCTCGGGAGAACCCAGATCTCCATTTTCTGTTGAGAGTATAAAACAAGAAACTGAAAACTTCCCAAAGTACCCTAACATAAAGCTATCAAAACATCAAGATTTTACTATAAGATAAACTTTGAGAACCTTTACAAATTATCACAGCTTAACTTTCTTGAAAAAATAAAATATGATCTTAATAATGTGCTTTGGTCGCAGCCCTTACTCAACAATGGATAATCCAAAAACCCTTAACATGTGTGAAACTAACAAATAATATGAAACTGAACCCCATTAAACCCCTTACTTTTTAAGAGGTTCAATTAACAAGATGATTATTTCAAAGAAAAATACCCAAACAACTGATAAGCCAAAACAGTTGCAAAAACCAAAGAGGCTTATTTTTCAGACAGTCTATAACCTGAGTTAGCAAGTGAAAAACTGGATTAGCAGTTGAAAGCACCATATTGTATTATTCAACCTTACAACACTACACTCGTGTAGTTTGTCAAATCTTCAGAGAAAAGAATAAGATCTGAAAAAAGGTCAATGACTGGCGATTTTAGATCCCTTGGAAATAGAAAATAAAAACCAGGATTAATTAGAGATGGATACAGAGATGGCTCATGCATTTTGGATTATATTTTTTTGAGCGTAGATCGGTTTGAATATTTTTAGCCATTTTCTAAGACAAAATCATAAAATAATGTTTTTCTCCAGTGGCCAACAACCCTGAAACCCTTTGTTAATCCGTACAACAAAGGTAGTAGAATTAAAAGTTATTACCAAGGCGACAGATTTAACTGCTTATGATATTGACCCTATTCTTACCTGCGTCCACATCAAAAGGGGTTTGTCCTATGACAGAGTCCAGATGGCCGTCATCACCCCCATCATGACCTTCCATCATCTGCGACATAAAAAAACATAATTTGCCTAAGTTTTTCTAGCAATTTGCCATTTCTTGTAACATAAAATGTAGAGTTTGTATTTGAATAATTCCTGGGGACAGTGTATTATTAAAAACTCCTTCAAGTACATTGATAGTATCTATGCAGTTTTTGTGGGAGATCTACTCATGCAAATGCTATAGATGTATGAATCAAAGAAAAGAAAACTGTATCTGTTGATGTGTGTGAAATTGACAGGAGTTGTGTGGTTTTAAAACTACAAGATTCTAAAAATTAGTATAAAGAAAATTGCATGATTTACACACAATATTTTTTCAACCCTTCAGGTCATCATGATATCATCAGCACAGAAACCCATTCAATTCAGTGAAAAAAGGCCAGATAACTAAACCCATTTTTATTTTACAATATCGTTATAAAAAGATTTGTTGAATATTTTTTTGTTTGTTCAATTTTCTTTGTAAATAAGATTACGTCATTGGGAACAATAAAACTTATGGGGTCCGATACAAAAGAGCTGTAGACCCGTAGCAAGAATTGTTAATAAGACTCCTGCAAGAAAAATTATGATGGTGTCACCAGCAGAATGACCATGGTGCAAGTCACCATTGTGGTGTCATCGGCGGAATAGATTGAAAGAGTTAATAAAATCCAAACTCTATCAGAATCAATCCAAATGTGAACCATTACTAAAAAAGTGGAAACAGGCTTAAATATGTGCGCTAATAATATATAATACTAGCAAATAGTCCCGTTCTACGAATGCGATTAGAAATGCCCTTCTTCTTTAAAAAAAAAAACAAGATTTGAAAATAGGATGCTTTTGATTATTTTACATGTAGCTTAAATAATACGTATCTGCCCAATCTTATTCACAAAAAGAAACAAAAACAATATCAAAACAAAAACAAACAAAATAGGGGAAAAAAACAAAGACAAGGACTGCAAGGAGTGAAGCTTTACAAAAAAAAAAAAAATATGGTAAAATAAAATAAATTGGTCCGCAAGGAATTGAACCCGTATCGCTGTGCTTGCAACGTCAACACACTGACCATTTGGCCACAGAGGCATTGACCAGTGAGCGATACCCTACGTTTATAATGCATCGTCATCCTGGCCTCACCTACTTTTCATTATCTTTCTATAAATGGATTGACTAAAATAAAAACCCAAGTCGTTTCATATTTTTGGCAAAAATTCAAGGGGATCAACTTTGATTTCTTTTATTCTTGTAGTTACACAGAAACACAGACTGGGTGTATTAAAAACCAAGGAGGGTAGCAGTTTATTTTTTGTGTGGCCAGTTTTCGCATCTATTGATTACATCTATCAATGATAGTATCATGGAAGTCGCAAAGTTACTCCTTTATAGATATAGATGACTTTGTTGGGAACATTAGGCCCTATAGGGCCACTCTCTTGTTACATCATGACTATTATTAATGTAGTTGGAAGTAAGATACTCTGATGGGGAGCAAATATAGAAAGTCTTCAGATAAAAAAACTCCCACAGATAGGTGTTCCCTCCCTGAGTGTCAATATTTGTTCAAGACATTTTTAAGGGAAGCAGTTATTAAACAGTGCCAGTTATTCGTACAATTACATCTTTCCATCAGCTCTTTTCTTCTGCCTTTTCTCCCTCTTCGTCTACAAAGAAGAAGAAAGAAGAAAGAAGAAGAAGAAAAAGAAGAAGAAGAAGAAGAAGAAGAAGAAGAAGAAGAAGAAAAAAAAGAAAAGTGAGAGAGAGAGAGAGAGAGAGAGAGAGAGACACAGAGAAAGAGAGAGACGCTTATGGCAGGTGTAGAGCGGATGTTTGGCACAATATTCTATGAATAAACTGCAACCGTTCTTCAAACAATTATTGTGCAGCAATCATCCACATATTTTGTACAATTGGTAGCGGCTATTCCTAAAATAGCACTGGCCAAAAATAGTGAATAAAAGGTCCAGAAGAAAAACAGTTGATACTGAATGGAGGAAAATCGTGAATAAAAAGACAAATGAAGAGAAAGAAAAGACAGCCACTTTAGGCACAGAGCCGTAGTGTGCATACTATGTAAATGACTGGCCTATAGTTTATCTGTCACTAGCAAATGGTCCCGTTCTACAAACGCGATTTTAAAAATTTCGACAGGATCAACCTTGTCTTAATCATTTCTTCTTGCAGTCACACATAAATGCAGACTGTGTGAATTGAGAAGGTTCTCTAAAAAATTGTACGAATAACCAGTACCACTCTGTTTTTAAGCAGGATAAAAACTCCTTTGAGATTTATTTAATTGCACGTGTGAACTGTTTGAGCAAGTGTCTTGATACACAGAACAAGATAGCCTAAAACAGTTCTCCCTATGGTCCATTGGAACATGATCCGTTCTTGTTGATTTTTACACACACGTCGACAGTAATACTCGGTCTGTCGATACAACTGAATGTGAAAACAAATTTTACTTCACGGCTGTTTCAATTGCCTACTGAAAGACTGGATCAAGATTCCTAACCCATATACAAGCCCAGCAAAGTAAAAATAAAGAGAAAGAAGTACAGAATGAAAAATAAAAATTCTGATGAACATTCAGTACTAGCAATCCAATTCCAGGAGAGCTTCAATGCAAAACTTACTCATCTCCATCAGTTACATCAACCTTCTCAGAGCAACAGTATAATTCATAACTGATATGCGTGTGTGTGTGTGTGTGTGTGTAAGGGCTCTCATTTGCATCCTTTTCAGATGTTAGGCAGTTTTACAAATACTTATCTAGGAAAATCGGACATTGAGACAACAATGAAACAGTCCATAACTTCTTTTTGGATTCTACTTTCCCTTTCACATGAATCTCAGTTGAGAGTCTCATTAAGTTTAATTTGAGTTGTATCTGCCTAGGTTTCCAGATGCATCCAAGTAAATTCCTGTCAAGATTCTGGACAATGTAAAAAGCTTCAACGCCTTGTTTGATATCACACGACAAAGCCATTCATGACACTTTGAAGCAAGGAGCAGAGGAGGTGTCATTTTATTTCTATCTCTCACTCAATGAGGGCGATAAACAACAAAAGCTTCTAATTTATAAGGCGCTCAACCGCTCTCTTGAAAGCAGCCGCCATGACGCTTTCTTTCTCTGAATAATGCGATAAAGATTACCATCCTTAATCGTCTCCTCATTTTGAAGGGTTGGATGATTGATTGTTCTCGACAAGAGTTTCTTCGAACTTGGTAGTTCACGTGTATTATTGAACTAAAGTTAGCAAGTAAAAACAAACCTTGATGATTTAGAAATTTTGCCTACTGGTTGGTCAATCACGAGCCAGTGAAAATGCAGCACCATCAACCATTCACAGAAGAGCAAAATGTCGGCCGTGGTTTATAAATAGAATTCGATTTCCTAAGCAGTGACGTCATTGTCTATGAAGGAGTGGGACTGGGATTCACGTTTCCCTCAAATAATAATAATAATAACAACAATACACATCTAGAGTTTACTCGTGTTGCATGACGAGAATGTTTCCAAGGAGACCCAATTTGAGACAAAAATAGGGTCCCCCCCCCCCCCAAGAAAAAAAAAAAAATGTGCGCATTGGCTAACTTATTTTCTTTCAATTTTTGTTTTTAAGCCGTGTAATCATCTGCCTTTCTTCCTTTTTAATAATAAGATTGTGTTAACTTTGACCCATTAGTCTATATAAAATATTTTTGTGTCTGCGCAAAAACACTCCCGGAAAAAATGAAAAAAAAAAAAAATCCATCAGACTTATTCCTACTTGAAGACTAACCCTAGACAAGGTTTCCTTCCAGCATTCTGCTGGAGTGGGTGGGCCGAGGAACCGATGTCAATGGAAGAAGGTAGCTTTGATTTCGTTTTTGTTTTTGTTGCTGTTGCTCCTGCTACTTTTGTTAGCTATCATTTTTAATGTTGTCGTTTTGTTTTTGGTTTGAGCTGTTTGGAGTTTTTGTTGTAAATGTTGATTTCGTTTCGTTTTTGTTTGTTTGTTTGTTTGTTTGTTTTTTTTGTTTTGTTTGGGTGGTTTACTCACTTGTGTTTTTTGTGAGGTTTTATTTGTTTTAGTTCAGGGGGAAGGGGGTTGGCAATTGTTTATTTACAGCTGTTTTGTTTTTTTCTTTCATTCGTTTAAACTGTTTTTAAGAGGTGGAGGGCTCGTGCCAAATCATTATACAAAATAAATATGTATATA
>JBCIKM010431386.1:0-10548 GCA_039654465.1 Melibe viridis | reverse complement strand
GAGAGAGAGAGAGAGAGAGAGAGAGAGAGAGAGAGAGAGAGAGAGAGAGAGAGAGAGAGAGAGAGAAAGAGAGTAAATAAATGTGGTTGGGAAACAAAAGACTACCAAGCTGACATAACCAAAAAAAGAGAAAGCCAAAATAAAATAAATAATGGTTCCAGAACGGAAAAGAGCGAGAGAGAGAGAGAGACATGGAGCGGATACGGGAGAAGAGTGGAGGCAACAAAGGTGGATGATTCCAATACCTTTCCGTGGACGCTAGACGAAGAGGAGGCAGCAGCCCCTTCCGTAGTGGAAGAGGAGGAGGTGTTAGGAGCCTGGGGGTGTGGAGGAGGAGGAGGAGGAAGAGGAGGAGGAGGAGACAAAGGAAGTGGAGATGGAGGATTGATTGGTCAACAACAAACAACTCATCAATGGATTATGACTGGAGCAGGGTGGGGGGTTTTCGTTTGTCTAGTTTATTCTTTTTAAAGGGGATGTGGCTAAATTATTAACTGATTGAAGCAATATGAAAAGACAAATATGATAATGAATGATTTGAAGCTCAGAGAATTTACTGTGTTCACAGTCGTATGCATTTATGAGAATAAGAAATACAAGTCGTTTTGTTTGTTTACTGCTGGTATAAAAGGGTGCCATGACAGAGGAGGATCATAGAGGCACCCCAAGGGGAAACATGATGATAGATTCAGTTTACAGTTATGTTGGTATGTTTGACGAAATTCTTTCTGTTTCCTTTGCATATTATCATTCAAAGAAAGACAATCTGATATAACAATTATAACAAATGAAAGAAGAGAAGAGCATACTGGTCACCAGTCAAAGATAAAGGAATGACTAAATGATGCATGACTGACACAAAAAGAGGGAAAAGTTGATTTACCTCTTGTCGTGTGACATTGGCGTCTTTCTGAGCGTCTGTCAGATTCAGCTTCCATGAGACCTCACTGGTTTCCAGCTTGACTTTGAGTGACTCCAGATGCTTGTACGACTCCTGCAGTTTGTTGTACTCCGAAGAAAGGTGAAGATTTTCCTTTCGAGACCTGGTTAAAAAAAAAAAGAAAAAAAAGTTACTTCTTATTCAACCTCTCCAGGTGTGTTTAGTGCATCTGACTGCTCTGATTAAAAAGTACAATTTTGATGGAGCTATGTCAAATGTCAACATTCTTAAAACAGAAAAATAAAACACTTTCTTTGAACATTTAATGTTTTCAATGATTTCCATGATCAATTTTGATGGCCATTATGACTGATTCTCTTCCTTTTTAAAAATACTGTATACACATTTTTTTCAGATTTTCACATTTCTCTTTGAGAAAATAATTTCCACTACCATTAAAATCAATGCTGCTTCTTACAACTGATGTTGTTGACAGGTAACATAAATGAAACAAAATGTTAAATCAAAATTAAGATCAAGAGCACTTTACATTTTCATTTCTGCTTCAATGGCTTGTATCCTTTTCCTAAGATTGGCACATTCTTCCTTCAAAGCTTGATACTCTGTCAATGATAAATCAAACACGTCAATCAAATTTAAGCATAAGGTTAATACGATAATACCAATTAGGAATTGTAACATCCAACGCCGCCTCTCCATAACTGTAAGCCTTGTACAAAGAAAGGTAGGTTTGTTTATTGATGCTTTTTTAGGGCTCCACAACACACAAGGGTCAGAGGAAAGCAAGATGACAGAATTAGTTGAAAGAGAGAACAGATCGAACCACAAACAGCAGAGAGATTATTTAAACTAAAAAAAAAATAACACCATATCTCCAAACACATAACACCACTGAGAGATGATTTACAGTGAATATATCATCGCCCCTTACAAAAATAAGCGATGGCTACCAGCCATAACCGCAGGAAGAACCATGATCTTTGTTGTAAACTTAAGTACTCAGTATGTTTAACTTGTGACCCTGGAGTTATGTACCAAAAGGCACAAAATAAGGGATGACCGCTTGAAACTCAGACAAGACAACAAAAACAGGACACAAAAAAAAAAAGGGGAAGAAAAGTAAGACAAAAGCTTCAGTGTAAAAGAAAAGGAACAGAAGTAGAAGAGCCCACCAAGGACTCCCACCAACCACCCACAGTGATCATGGTAAAAAGCAACCCATGGGCTGATCTTTAAGTGATGGTGAAACAGTCAGGAGACGGCACCTCCCAAAGGGCAGATCACTGGTCTGCGCTATAAGATGAAAGGTGATTATTGGATTGTTTCCCATTCTCCATGGTGTGTGTTTTGAAAAGATCATCCTGTAGAATTTGATGACAAGCAGGATGTTCCCTTCTCTGCCTACTGACTGTCAAATGTCACAGAAACTATCCTTGAATCAACAACACCATCATCTCTAAACACAAAAGTTTGAATTTTGAAGGGCTTTACAGCTACAGAAACAATTGCTACCAGATTTGACATGCAGTTTTTTAAAAAAAAGATCAAGAAGACCAACTAGATTCTTTATTTTGTTTTCTATAATTTTGTTGATTTGATGGACAATGCACTATTTATGCAGAAGAGGTAGCATAGCCAATAATGAGGTTTAATTCTTTATCTCTGGAATATTCTGTCAGAAGTTTGCAGGAATAACATCAGTAACGCCTTTCATTAAATGTTCTATGAATCCCGTAATATTTATAATACAAAATAAAATGCACCAACAGTCATTGGAAAAGGTATCAGCTGTTCCATAACAGTCAACAAACTCAAATCCTGACCAGTTGTAATGTAAAGAAGTGGAATGACTTGAGAAAACAAACAAAGGTATCGGATGCTGACAGCATCCACATGGCACAGTTTTACCAGTTTGTGGATGCTCGTGAGCGACCAATCAGGGATAAAAAGCTAACCTAAGTGTGGTTGTTGCAAGTTGAAACTCATCTCATTTTCCAGGTAGTGTAATCCAATGGACCATTTAATGGATTGGCCTTTTTTTAGTAAGTCAAGCTAATGGAGACTACTTTGGATTAAGGGTATGAAAACTTATTTATCTAAACTCTTCAGCTTTTGCACCCACTGGACTAGCTGAGAATGTGGGGGTCACAACTAGTGGGTGAAGATACAAGAGCGTAAAGTGAGGGAATGGGTGGAGTTAGAGATTGGTAAGTGAACATGACACTATCTGACTACACTAAGGCTCTGGAGCAAAGTATTCTATCCAAGAAATCAATATCTGGGACAAATAATTATAATGCATTGAGAAAACTATACCAATTGCATGAGGTTTCAAGGGAAATTGTTCATGTACAAGGGAAACCATTCATGTATAGAGGTGCTATCTTCTCAAACCATATGTGTTACGTGGTGGAGATTAAAAACAGAAAATAGTTCAGTGTTCAAAATGCATCAAGTTTTCAACCAGCTTGACAAAATCTGAAATTGAAAAGTAGTAACTTTTTATTTATTTATTTTTTAAAAATTTGTTGCTTTTGTTATTTCACTTTCCTCCTTGACTCATTTCCCTTTATTCTTTTGAGGTTGTGACTGACCTTTCCATATCTCTGGTGGGGTAAAATAACATGAATTACTTTGAAGACCTATTACTCAGTTTAAATCGAATGAATGAATAAGTTATCAATGCTTTAAGGTTTGGAATTTTTTTTTTGTCACCCACACCCCCGTTCATAACTTCTTTATTGTGAAGGTAGAGAAGATGTTGACCGGAGATGCATAAGTAATATAAAAGAAATGATTTTAATTTCAACCCTGAAGAAAATATTCAAAACACACAAACATGTACACGCCCATAAAAAAAAGGCACACACACATCACACAACTGTAGAGGGCAAATACTATCACCAATTTCAAATCTACAGAGAGTAACAAATGAAACCTCTCAAGTCGTATTGGCTGAATGATACTCTTCATCATCAATATTAGTCTGACATATCACTCTGACAGGCCCTGGTAGCCTTTTGAACAATCAAAAACATATTTAAGTTTATTTCATGACTAAGTACCACTATACCAAAAAAAAAAAAAAAAAAAAAGAAAGAATCGTAATCACGGTTTTGAGAGACACCGATTTGCATCTTCCTTGAGAAGGGTATGGGACCTGGAAGAATTCAACAACGACAACAAAATAGATTTCTACTTGAATGCTAAATATTTCTCTTCATGTCAGACTGCAATATTTTAATCATAAGAAACCAGCATGAAGCCAGAGGTACAACAATTCTCCCTCGGAACGGACAGATGCAAAAGGTGCTCCAGTATGAAAGCAATAAGAGCCGACAAAGAATCAAAGTAAAAGACACTTTCTATGTTGCAGGCTTATTATAGTGAATTGCCAACTGCCTTAAAGTATTTAGATCCATGAATGGAGTTGATCAGGACTGAAAGAACACATGACAACCTTAACAGCAGCTGTTCTACTTTTCAGAAACAAGACATCCATATTGAGAAGACTACAAAAATAAATGACACTGAGACTTCTCCAAGATTTTTTTTTTTTTTTTTTTTTTTTTTTTTTGTCCTTTTCAAACCACCAGTAGGTCATCTTGATTATCTTGTCTCTTTCGTCCCCACCTTTCAGCCTCCACCTGGTGACCAGCGTTATCTTTACCTTTGCTCTTAGGGGTGAGCCTGTCCGAATGGCCCAGGCGAGGGGAGTCCCTTCGATTGCGCTCTGATTCCAGCTCGTCTTGCAAATGCCTTAACTTGTCTGACAAGGTCAGAAGGCCGAAGGTCGCAGCAAGAAGAAGAAAGATGATAAATCATGGAGTGTAAGACAAGAGGAGAAAATGTCAGTCACAGGCAGAGTTTAAGAGCTTAACGAGTTGTGGAAAAGGCAACTATTTGACTTTACAACTGCTAATGAATGCCTCTTCATCTATGTAAAAATTACAGTAAATAAACAGAAGGTAGGGTTTCTTTTCACAACATTTCAAGCAATGGCAGATATGCTTGCCAGAGAAGGGAATCCTAAGGAAATGGAAGTTGAGGGTAATTGGAGGAGGATCAAAAAAGCAGACCTTCCACAATCTATGACAAAAGCAACAAGAGGATCAAAGCGTACAACATCGAGTCAGGCCGGTCGACAGGAAACATGTCAAGACAGGAGGGGGGCTGTCAACAAACATGACTACAGACCATGACAATGGCATGCAAGTTGTTAATTCAAGGGGAGGGGACAGATACAAACTGAGTGCCACAGAAGGAAAATGTGAGGAACCAAAATAAAGTATCACATTATTTACAACAACAGAAAAAAAAAAAGAAAAAGAAAAAGGAAGGCTTTTGAAAACCAAAAGGAAGATTTATAATGTTCAAAGTTTATGCCCGAGGTGGGGGAAGAGAAATTTTTTGATATAAACCCACCTACTATTCATAGCAAAACAAAAAGAAATCTACTAAGAAAAAAAAAAGGATGAGAAAAAAAAATTGTGGGTGTAAATGATTCCGACAAACCGAATGAAAATTAGATCAAATTCAAATCTACAAATCAAAAGGCTTGGTATCCTTATGAGAGGCGTTTTCAAATGTGGATCAGGTTTGAATTCACATTTTTCCTCTGTGCAATTGTAATTAAATAGTATCATCTTTCTCTCTTTCTCCCATTCTGTATCCCCTGACCACTAAAAACACTGAAAGAAGACACCTGCAGGACATTGAAAGGAGCCGTTGAAAAAAAAAAAAAAAAAAAAAAATCACTAAGGGAAAAGGCATGATGCAAAACAAGATGGAAAAGCATGCAATAAGTTATAAGGATACAACAGTTTCCACAGTTTGCAGTTTGGAAAAATGCTAATTATGATTAATTCGTCTGAAAACCATTCATTTTGACTTTTGTTACAACCTATGAAGCTGAATTAATCTGATTTGATCAACAGTGAAACTTGCTGTAAGTCCATCAAAACTGACTGTGTCTTCAGCTATAAGAGAAAATCCTGATCTCTGCTTCATCAAAATTTGATAACAAGGAAGGGTGTTTAACTTGGTGTTAGTTCTAAAAAACTCAGCTGTTTTTGTTTTTCTTTCTTTCTTTAAAAAAAAATAATAGAAACTTGCTTTTAATTTCTGGGTTTTGTTTCTTTTTTGTTTTTTTTACTTTTGGTTGGGGAGAGAGGGGCTAATGAGTTTGTATCATAGAATTAAGTCTCATAATTATCTTCACTGTTTCACTGTCTGGTTTTAAAAAGTTATTTAGTAAGTTTAAAAAAAAATAATTAAACAAATACATGCATTTGGACTGTACATGTGTTCAATGTGAGGTCAAAAGAAAAACATATTACAAAATGTAAGAATGCATTTCCACACTGGTCTGTATACAAAGATATTCAATATCAAAAATTGACACAGGTCTTCCCTTTTAAAATTTGAGATGTCCTGATGTGCCTATTTGATGAACATCATTAGCTTTCAGAAGGGAATTTTATATATATATTTTTTTTTTCATTTTTATGTTTGTGTATATTTTTTGTTTCTCTCTTTCTTCTTTACCAATTATGACATCTAAGTCAAATTAATGAGTTGTAAAACAATAGTAGACTGTCAAAGCTAAAATAATTAAAGGCGCTATAATACTGTTTTTGACACTCGATAAACTTACTCCACAGTGAACACTGATTATTCTATACAATAGTAATTAAAAAAAAAGGCTTTTATTATGTTTTTTTTTTTTTTTACTAATCACCATCATATAAGATGTTTTCAAAATAACGATTATATGTACTGAGAACTTCATGGTGATACTGAAAGATCTGTTATAAAAAAACAATATGTAAATATAACATGGTGCCAAACAAAGAGCTGATTCCCATATTAAAATCAGGATGATAGTGTCAGTGTCCTAAATTTATCAATTGAGTCAACACTTGCTTTGCTTTATGAGCTAGAAATTTATTTTAGATTTTCAACAATTCTTATAACCAAGTCATTTTTTTTTTAAATTTTGAAATGAAACAAGCAACTTGAGAATCAAATTGAACTGAGAAAGAGGCACAAAGTAAGTACGGTGAATCTCAGTAAAGTAAGGTTTTATAAATTTTTATCTTTCTGCTTGGCCTGCATGATTTGGCAAATTTTTCTGACAGATAGAAAGAACTCAGCAATTCTCCTCAGTATTTTTTTTAAAATAATAATATTGCTCTGGACCATTTTGGCACAGAGATAAGAGGTACATGAAAGAAAAAGCAAGAAATATAAAAAGAGGCTGTCAAGACACATGGAAAATGAATGCACAAAAGACATGCAGAGGTTAAAATTTGAAACAAGTTTCACAAATGAAGCGGTCGTTCAAAATTGCAACAAGTCCCATTTGACTACTCTTGAGAAATCTGTTATTCCGTAAGGTTCAATGTTGCATTGAAAGAGTTACTTTCAAGATGTGGGCGTCTACCCTAGATGTTTTTGGAACCATCTCCAGTTCATTTTTCATCCAAATGTGACTTGGGTGCAACAGTGAATTGAGCCTTCAATTTATTTATAATGATCACCACACACACACACACAAAAAAAAAGATCATGTTAAATAAATTGAAATCAAAGAAAGCAAAGTTTTTAAGATGAATTTTCTACCAACAAAATAATAAATTTGATAATTTTGTTGTCTTGCCTTTTGCTAAACTGATTATTACTTGTAGGAAACAACTGTACTCAGCTTAGGGACTTTCAAGCTTTACATGGCACTTTGAAGATGCTGGGTTTCGAAAGTTGCTAAGGATATTAATTTGTTTATCAGGGAGGATAATTAAAAGTAGGAAAAAAAAGTGATAGCAGAAAGAAATGACTGGATATGCTGCCATATGAAACATGCACACGTTAAGACCATTTGAACTAACAAAAATAAAGATCTTGTGAGAAACAAAAGTTTGAAATAAAAATCCTGTCAAACTCGATAACTAATGTATACAGAGTTCGTAAAGTACAACGTATGAGTTTAATTTGAAAACATACAAATAATGTGAGGTTGGAGATTGACCATTTAGAATTAATTTTAAAAAAAACAAGCCATCTATTTAAAATGAAGAGAACCCAAAATACATTTCTTGGGAGAATAAAAATGAACTATGTCCAGTGCAGACACCAGAGTTAAATGACTACAAAAAGAAAAGGAAGCTAACACCCAAAGCAAGATGCTCAATGCAATTTATTTTCCTAGCTATAAAGAACTTTCATAAAACCAAAACTAATCTAGAAACAAAAATGAATTCCATATGAAAATTCCTTTGTTTTTATAAAAAATCATGTATGAAGACAATGCAGGAAATAAAAATGTAAAGTTGCCAGGAAAAGTCAGGCACAGTAAAATGTAGGGTAAGGGTAAAGAGAACAAGAATTTCAGACATATTAAAAATAATAATTTTCAAAGCTTAATATCAAATTAGATTCAAGATAAAATCAAACAAGACAAAAAGCTGTAGAGAAACAGGAAAGGACAAAGCTGAAAAGATAGAAGAGACAGACAGAAGATAATAATTTCAATAGGGAGAAACTTATAAAGGGGCGGGGGGCGGGAAACAAACTCACCTCGTAAATGCTCTGTTTCGTTGTGGTTTTGCTTGGCATGTTGTTGAGACGTAGTGAGCTGAACTGATGACAGGAGCAAAGTGTTCATATGAGTTTCTTGTTAAAAAGAAATCAAGATCATAATTTAAATAGATTTGACAATTTTTGTGGTTGGTTCATTGTGAGACTTTAATCAATTTGATTTTCACGACCAACAGGTTTTAGTTATAGGAAAACATTAAATAAAATTTCTTTTTTAATTTCGGTTACCATGGAAATGCTCGCATAATTGAATTTTACCTCCCCTAAAATTGCCTTTCAAAAGCTTGAGGCAAACTTGAATGCATTGTTCTCACATTTATTCTTTGGTAATTTGTAACTTTGTTTGAATTAAAAAAAAAATATTTTCATTCAAAGAAATGCTGTGTGTAATATCAAGTTGAATGTTTGAAAACTAAATAGGGGAAAATGTGTTCAAAAGTCAATTTTAAAAACTATTCATAAATCTGTTAATTTCAACTTGAGAAAAATAAAACCCTTCCGCTTACTCTTGGCTTCTTCAAGTTCTTGTTCAATAGATTTGTTCTTGACTTTTTCCCCTTCCAATTGTTCTGAAAAGTACAAAGAGAAGAACCATAAGACACATTTATATATTCATTGACATTAGAAAAAACAATATGGTTTGTTCTTCAAGTGAGGAGGTAATTGCAGATAGTCCTAATTTATGACTCAACCAGAGGAGAACTAGTTAGAACGTAGAGGGGAGGAAAACAAATCAAATTAAATTAAATTTTCCTTTTCTATCCCACAGTGAGATTTTAGCATCAACTGCTAAGAAGAGAAAAAATTATTTCTTTGAGCAAACACAAGTGATCAAGTTAATCAAGGCCGTTGAAGATAGTCTCAAATAATTTTCAATCATAAATAAATGTATTTAATACCATTTACGTATATCTGTATCCAGTATAACATTGAACTAGTTTGTAAGCATAAGCTCAATTTACCGGAAGTGGAGGTAATTCGACTTGTGTCACTTTTAAATTCAGTTTATCGGCTGATTTGTTTGTTTAATTCAATGAGGATGTAGATGTAAATTTCAAAAGAATATTATGACTAATCAACTCAAAGTGAGTATCAATGATTGCAAACATGCTTAGAGAATGTGCTTTTATGAAATGTAAAAGGAACTATGAATTTGATGCGTTGCAATTAATTCCTACTGCTTATGTTTACACTCTGTCTGTCAGTTCAATGGACGTCAACGACCACAACAACGATGGCGACGACTTCTACTTACTGCTGCTACTATTGCTGTTACCACCACTACCTCTTTTACTACTGCTTCAACTCATATCATCACCATTGCTTCTATTACTACTTCGATTGCAACTCAAACTACTTCTACAACTATTCTCTGATTAATCATTTATGAGCTTCTGTAAGTATTCTTCTTACAAAACTGTCAGTACATTTATTTTTTTTAGAAACAAAACAAAAACAAAAACAAAATTGTTTTAGGACTACCTGTTTTGTTGTGCAATGGTGTGATAATCTTCCTTATTGTCATTGAAGTACATTTTAATTTTTAAAATAAAGGTGGTGACAGTTTTCAATTTTTAATGATCTATATAATTTTCAGCAACTTCTCACACATTACTTTTCCCCTTATTAAAACTGAGTAGGCATGGAATAAAAAGAAACTCGTTAAACACCATTGCCCTGGCCAGCACAGTCTGAAATTTGTCTTTTCATGTTCTCTGATAACGATGTTCTAATCTCTACTAAAAAAAAGCTGCAAAGTACCTCTAAGATCCAGGATCTGTTGCTTGACATCTTGGGTAAAGCTTTCAGCCCTTTTTACTTGTTCTGATAAGTAAAACAAACAAGAAAATAGACACATTCATGAAAAATTTTAGTCTCGTATGTATGTTGCTTTCTTTGGTACTTTTTAGCCACTTGATTTTTTTTCTTCAAAAAATACATAACAAAAAAAAAAAAAAAAAAAAAAAAAAAAAAAAAAAAAAAAAAAAAAAAAAAAAAAAAAAAAAAAAAAGGGGTTTTGAAAAAAAAAAAAAAACTTTTTTTTCCCAACC
>JBCIKM010431277.1:0-20372 GCA_039654465.1 Melibe viridis | reverse complement strand
AGAGAGAGAGAGAGAGAGAGAGAGAGAGAGAGAGAGAGAGAGAGAGAGAGAGGTAGGGGGAGAGAGAGTTAGGGAGAGAGAGAGAGAGAGAGAGAAAGAGAGAGAGAGAGAGAGAGAGAGAGAGAGAGAGAGAATCCAGGTGTGTGCTCCATGACGAATACCAAAGTTTAAAAAATCATATAAAAAAAAACGTAGGTGAGACCAAATAGGCACTACCTCAGTATATTTATGAAAGACTAGTGCTGGATCTAGTATGTGTTTGATATAAAGTGATCGTGGAAGACAAAGGATATACATAATTAATTAAGACTGTGTCCAATTTGAACTGTCAGGTAAAACGGGTTATATTTAAAACATCGCTTCAGAAACACTTGGCATGTGAAAATAACAAAATTCAGCGTTTGGCACTGCTCAATGATCCACTTTATGAGAGGGTAAAAGCTGGTCAAAATGCCCCCTCCTCACAGGTTGCACAGGTAAGGAATTTACTTCGGGAATTCCCGCTGCCCCGTAGTCTGACCACAGGTCAACACGTGTGTGGCATCTCAGCCTAATGCGCGCTGAGGAGAGATTTTCGTGACCATGAGGTATAGTGGGGATAGAAAAAGCAAAATTTTGAAGTAGATAAGCTACAAAACAGACCTGTTGTGGGGACTGAAAAGAGCGAAATGCAGGAACGCTGAGTATTTACCTCAATGTACTCAGTCACCGTCTGCAAGGGATTGGTACTGTACAGGTGTTCCACAAATTCTTCTGAGGGCATAGTGATCATGTCCAGACTTTCAACGGCATGGAAGATTTGCATCTGGACCCTCACCACACTGGCCAGAATCTGTTTTGCTTCATTTTGGCGGTTCTCATCCATGAAGTATCGGCTCTTCAAGAGATCCTAAAAATAAGGAATAAATTTTTTTTGTAAATCATTTGGTCACGTCATAGCAGCCTTCAAAGTCTCAAAATTTTTAAATGTAACACCTAATTTATTTTTTAACTCACTTCAGGTTTCTTCAAAGAAAAGGCACCTCACAATCACGGCTACATGAATGGATCAGTGAGAATAATTTACAATGCAAAATATCCCTCCTGATACCCACAATGCAATTGTACTACTGCTGCTGCTGCTGCTGCTGCTACTACTACTACTACTACTACCAATAATACATACCACTTACATCACTCACATTAAGATCTCACATTATAAATTTTACAGTGTTTTCCATGAATTATGAATAGGTTATTGCTGTTCAAGACTACCTGCAAGTTGTTAATCGCTTTGTCCACTCGCAAAAGAAGTTCATGCAACTTCTTGAATTTTTCACTGGATGTTTCAGGGTACTGGCTGAGGGCAAAGCTGGTAAAACTTTCAATCTCTGAATCTGTGAGGAAGTATCAGACAGTGAAGAGCATTGAACTGACTAATACTAATGAATTTGTCTTGGAAGAAACTATTGCAATTGGGCTGGACATTTATAGAACTCTTCGAAGTGGACATTAACTAAGACTGATGTTATGATCTGTCCATACAACATAACATGCCTGAGGAAAATTCTAACAATTCTTTTTTTAACTCCCAAAAAGTGTCAAATAAAGAACTTACAGAAAAATGTCAAATTGGTGATAAGGACGTACTAATCATTAATGAAAGATGGAAATGGACTGGGCATCTTCTACGAATAGATTCTGATACGTCGGCAAGCAAGGCTTTCAATGAGATGGACACCAGGAGGTAAAAGAAAGCGAGAACTGATGAAAGAGCTATGGAGAAGAAGGATGGATAGGAAAATGGCAGAGATGGGCTTGCCTTGGAAGAAAATCGAGATGGAGGCGAGGGATGGACATCTGTAGAGATACATTGTTGCTGTCCTCAAAAACAAAGGGTCTACAGGATCTTAAGTAAGTGAATAGGTAAGCAAGTTCAAGTCAGTTGATTCTTGGCATTTAAGGCAGACGCATGTCCAACTTTTCTGTGTCATCTAAATCTTCCCTTCGGGGTGTTTATATACTTTCCTAATCTTCTCCCTTCGGAGGGGACCTTTTCATCGCCTTGTGAGGAGGTTGGGTTGTGGGTACAACTCGCCCTGTGCATGACCCTGTAAGCGGTCAGTGTTTTTTGTGTGGAAAACCTGTGGGTGGACAACCCATTCCTCGAGTGCCCCTGAGTGGGGACAGACTGGACATAAGTGCTTTTACTTGTGGTGTTCATGGTTGGTGGCATTCTTTCCCGACTTCGACTAACCCTTTACCGCCTCAGATTTGATCCCTGATCGTGGTCGAAGGTCAAATCAGAGGCACCATGTGACACTCGGTGATTGCACACAAGTTGCAGCTCATGTGTATTCACAGAATTCGTCACACTGGCTGATGAGATGTTTCATTTTGATTAATTTCCTCCAGATTCAGTGGCAATTAAAATTTAAACTAATGACAACTGTGAAATTGACACCCAATCAAACTTAGTTAACTATTCTATCAAATAACCACTGATTCAGTGCAACAAAAATGCAGCAGACATGAATAAAAGCAGAATGATTTTGTTGTTGAATCACCCTGTATTATGAAATGTTGTCAAAAGAGACCAGTAACCAAGCTGGCATATAAATGCGATACATTAAAAAAGAAAAACACACACAAAAAAAAACAAACCATTTGATGAATATCAACAGAAATTTTGCTGAGAAGGGACTCAAACATCCTGAAAAATGTAACAAATTTAACTGTGATTGAAAGAAACTTGAGTATTTTAACTCTTTAATGGGCATCAGATGGTGGCAGCATCTGATGGTTAATCACAGAAATATTTCCGGCTTTTGACATCACTGACTTTTATTCAAATCCAAGAAAACATTTGCAGTTTTTGTGCAAATTTTTTCTTTATTTTTGAAGCATTTTGTGTGAGTTTAGATACTAGAAAGCTAGAAATTTTGAATTGTTTGAGTTAATGCCTGCAATAAATATTAAATGTGAAATCCAGTGTGTTTCTAACTTCAAATGAATGACTGTAACGTG
Source organism: Melibe viridis (assembly GCA_039654465.1). Classification (NCBI taxonomy): domain Eukaryota; kingdom Metazoa; phylum Mollusca; class Gastropoda; order Nudibranchia; family Dendronotidae; genus Melibe; species Melibe viridis. The sequence goes on along the minus strand of JBCIKM010431277.1, from coordinate 17,366 downwards.
TCTTGTGATACTTAACATGATACTAACAACAGTAATGGTGAGTACTAGTCCTGAGAAGAATTGAGCATTTCAGAATCATAGTCACTTTTTATTTAAGACCCATCTGAACTTTTCATTTCCAGACAAGGAATTTTAACTCTTCATGATTATGTTTTCAGTCATACTGCAATTGTAAAGTTCATAGAGATTTTTTAAAAATGGGGCAAAGTGCTAAGAGAGAGTCTACTAATTACCATTGCTTTACATTTTATAGAGCCTAATTCAAACGAGTATGACAAAAATTTTTCTTACCTTCTGGCTCACTCGATTGAAGAGTGGCCCTCATGTAGAACATGTGGTCTGTCTCGGATGCCAGGACAATAAAACTGTCAGGGTCTTTGTCCACATCTGAGTCAAGTGAGTACTGGGCCTCCAAAGTAGCTTTTGGAACTGTTTCTTGTTCACCTAAGTTCTTGAACATATCTGAATGAGGGGATGAAATAAATTGCATGAGAATTATTTCTTTACAGAAAGACACAGGGGAGTTATTGGTATTTAATTTTCAGTAGAAAAATTCCTTAACCATATAAAGTGAAGAGGGACCAATAAAAATCTAATTTTATTATCATCATTATACCATTTACGTTAAGCATTACTGGCAGAGAATTAATTCGCCTATTGAAAAAGCAAATTGATCTCAGGCAAGTGCTAAATTACCAAATAGAGGATCATGCGTCCCTTTGTCTTAGAAATGGAAATTAGAAAGTGAGATTCTTCTCTTTGTGTACATGAATTTTAAGAACAGAAAATAAATAGCTGATCTATGCTTTGTAAACACAATATTTCATTTTCTTCCAGACCCTTCTAAGCCTTTGCTATTTAAAAAGCTCAGGTCACCTGGCAGTTGGTCCCATTAATTTAAGATTATGATCATGATTATGATTATGATTATGATTATTATTATTATTATTATCACAAGAAACCCATATGACTCAAAACGTGCATTTTGATTTCCCCTCCTGTCTCAATGCCATTAAATCAACACTCCTCTCCCCCTCTCCATCCCCCCTTCCTGCCTTCATTCAAGTTGCCACCAGCATTTGCTTATCATGCACAGCTAAGGTACCGCCACCTGTGACGAGAAACTGTGTCACTAACAACCACGATGGCACCTCACTTGTTGTCTCTCTGCTTTACTAATATGGAAAATGATTATTGGTAAAATTATCAATTTCTTAATTGATATGACATTCCCCATAGCTATTCCTCGAAGTAAGAGCTTTGATTTGGGACATTACTTGTAAAAGATTGCTCAACGGACAGCGGAGGGGTTAGGAACTACAGAGACGGACAGTAAGAATATTTACAATAGGTTACTATAGTCTGTTCACAAATAAATGGTTAGTGGGTTTTTTCAGGGGTTTTTTTCTCAGCAGATATTCTATGAAAAGTTATGAAATTTTGTGTGCAGCCCAAAAACAATTTCTAATGTAATAATCCATTTTATAGATGAAAGAATCCATAATTTCATATAGCACAAAATCCACGGAGAGTGCTCAAAAGTGATCACATTGGCGTAATCACCAATCGGGTATGGTTGATGATTGAGTCATTGTCACAACACCATGCAAAGCTGCCGGTAGCAACGAATGAGCAAAGCACAGGTGAACCATTTTATAAGAATTGATTTTTGGAATTTTGCCTGGACGCAGCCTATCTTTTCAATTTCCAACAGCAAAGGGTTCTTAAGTGTGTGCAACGTGCACACAGGACTTCCTAGTTTATTGTCCATTCCTGATAGGACTAGGTGCAGTGCCTGATCCCACCTACTTAGGACCAGGGAGTGGTTTACGACCATAAAAACAGCCTGTCATTTTTGCTTTTCAAGGTACTCGAACCCGCAGCTTTTAGATCTCAGAGGTCTCTGTACCTCTATGCCACAAGGGAGTGACAATAGACCAGATATTGACTGGAGAAATTTTTTGCCATTCATGGAGCTCCAGCCAATGACATTTCAATTGAGAGGTGAGGGCCATACCACTCGGCCACAAACGCCAATTTGTCTCAGCTGAACATGAGTTTGAATTTTATTGATGTCAATAAAAGAGAGTTTTGTTTTAAATAAAAATAAGCATTAGGTCATTTTTATTAAAGTAATTAAAGAAAAAAAGAAAAAACAATATTTATTATATCTTTTATACAAAAAGTATCATGTATTCAATCTTCATATCTTAAAACAATGAACCCACCAGAGTTATAGAAAAGAAAAATCAATTCCCCTTCCTCCATCAAATGTTAAAACTAATTCAGGTTGAAATAAACTCCAACAAGATGTATAGCCTCTATTTTTCTTAATAAAACGTCAAATACCTCACCCACAAAAGAATCGTAATAATTCCAAAAGTATTTTTTTTCTTTCACTTCCAAAGGTTGTATGGTTTGTCTCAAACCAGGAAAGAACTACCATGTAGAACTGAGAAATGAATGGGTAATACTGAACAGTGCAAGGGCAAATTTCGTCAGAAATGTGGGGACCATGAATAAGTGGGGGCTCTTTAGAACCAGTGCATGTAGCTGTTTTTTCCCAAACAGATAATGAAGCATGCCCTCAAAGACTACTAGCATGGACTACACTGCAAAGCGCTAAGATCCGAAACCCCTGAAGTAATAGGAAGAATGCAAGTTTGGAGAGACATGCTATGATGATGTCGGATGATTTCATATTATCATGAGTGTACTTCTGTATCTATGAACAACGAGCATATGGCATGTATCCATGTGTTTACTGGTAAACTAGGCTTAATTGTAAGTCAAGATTTAAGCATCATCTGCATAGTAAAATTTTTCCCCACTTTGTGAACTAAGATTCATGACTCCCTTTATTTTTATCATGTATTTATGATTGATATCGTATATTTTATTGCAAAAGTAAAATCATGTATTCGGTAATTGAAATTCATATCCTTTCAAGATTTAAAAAAAAAAGTATTCTCACCCTTTGCAGCTTGAAAGATACCCTTCTTTTCAGAGGCAGTTCCCTCTTTGATCATCATTTCCTTCACATCCACCTGGCCAGAAACTCCCGACTTGAACAGATCTGCCCAACCAGCCGCTTTCTCCATAAAGTTTTGTAGGGTTTTCACCATGCCAGACAGATCAGACGGGTATTTCTCCAGGTCACCATAACAAGCATAGTGAATGCTGCACTGCACGTCTTGATAATGCTTCTTCTTGAGCTTACTGTCTGTTTTTGAGGCATATTTCTCCAAAGCTGAAAGCGCAGCTTCATCCAGAATCCCTCTAGATGCTTTCAATGTCTCTTTCAGATTCCCTGTAAACTTTTGAAAGTTCGCTGGGTCTGAAAACAGAAACAAAAAGACAGTTGAATTATACAATACGTTTAAACTGTCACATTAAAATAAACATTGCAGAAAAAGTCTCCTGGTAGTGCAACTCTTTTATTGTGCGAGGTTCCATTTCAGGATCTCATTATTACTGAGTTCTTATAAAAACCAATGGAACAGAAAGAACATGAAGCTACTCCTACCTTATATGTAAGGTTTCTTTCCATGGGTGGTAAGTTATGGTAAAGGGTAGTGTGTGGGTGGTAAGTTATTGTAAAGGGTAGTGTGTGGGTGGTAAGTTGAGGTAAAGGGTAGTGTGTGGGTGGTAAGTTATTGTAAAGGGTAGTGTGTGGGTGGTAAGTTTTGGTTAAAGGTAGTGTGTGGGTGGTAAGTTATTGTAAAGGGTAGTGTGTGGGTGGTAAGTTATGGTAAAGGGTAGTGTGTGGGTGGTAAGTTGTGGTAAAGGGTAGTGTGTGGGTGGTAAGTTTTGGTAAAGGGTAGTGTGTGGGTGGTAAGTTGTGGTAAAGGGTAGTGTGTGCGTGGTAAGTTATGGTAAAGGGTAGTGTGTGGGTGGTAAGTTATGGTAAAGGGTAGTGTGTGGGTGGTAAATTATTGTAAAGGGTTGTGTGTGGGTGGTAAGTTATGGTAAAGGGTAGTGTGTGGGTGGTAAGTTATGGTAAAGGGTAGTGTGTGAGTGGTAAATTATGGTAAAGGGTAGTGTGTGGATGGTAAGTTGTGGTAAAGGGTAGTGTGTGGGTGGTAAATTATGGTAAAGGGTAGTGTGTGGGTGGTAAGTTATGGTAAAGGGTAGTGTGTGGGTGGTAAGTTATGGTAAAGGGTAGTGTGTGGGTGGTGAATTATGGTAAATGGTAGTGTGTGGGTGGTAAATTATGGTAAAGGGTAGTGTGTGGGTGGTAAGTTGACTCTTAGCTGTCTCAGCAGATAATGGTACAAAGACACTTTTTTTTTTTTTACACGAGATAATTAATGATAATGATAAAACATTTGTGTAGCACACAAACCACATTGGAATCCTCTATTCTGTAAGGCACTTGGGCAATAGATAAATCAAAGGAAAAGGGAAAGGAGGAATGCTGCTTAATAGAAAAGGTCAATGATTCAGAAATTTCTTTAAAAGTTACGTTTATAGGGATTTTTTATTTTAAAGTCATTAATGTTTTTTAGACTTCCCAGTGTGAGCCTCCAGACTGCTTGGGGCCACCCATCGAAAATGGTTTTCCACAGAGTTTCATGTTGTAGGATGGCACAGCGAGGAGGTTTTGTCCATGGATCTTAGTGAATGACCCGGTATATAAGGACTTAGCAGTGCAAACAAATATGCTGGAGCGAGACAATGTACAGATTTATTTATTATGACAGCCATCTTGAAATCATTCCTTTCTCTGACGGGTAACCAGTGTAATAAAGCTGAAATAGGCTAGACATGGTCTCTTGGTTTAGCTCTCTTAATCATTTTGGCTGTTTTATTCTGTAATTTCTGAGGAATCCCCTAAGAATTGGTTAGTATTCCAAAAAGTAATGAATTACAATAATCTGCAATAATTTGCTGACAACTACGCTTTGAATTAGAATTTTTGTCATGGCTATGAAGAGAAATTGTATGATATTTCCAATTTTTCTGAGGCAAAAAATGTATGGATTGACATGCTTTTGTGATGTGGGTTGTCACTGACAGGTTTGAGTCTATGTTCGCCCCATGTTTATGTACAACTCCTTCCATAAGAACTTTGATTTGTGTGTCCCCTACCTTCAGACTTTAGGAATCTAGTTGATTTCTTAGATGTTTTCACACAAAACAGATTATTTTGGTCTTTGAATAGTTCAATTTTAATTTGTTGATTGTCATCCATTATCGATCAGATTTACAGCATTTCTCCATTGATAAGTTAGTTGACGTTTTTTCATATGGTCTCATTGAAATATATAGCTGAGTGACTTCAGCATATAGGTGGTATTAAATACTATGTGCCTGAATGAATTCACTGAGAGGAGTTGTACAGAGTGTGAATAGAAGTGATTCGAGAACTGAACCTGGGGAACACCACAAAGCAAAAATGTAGATGATGAATGGCCGAAAAATTTGCTTGCACAGCCTGGGTTCTGTCTGTGAGGTATGATGTAATCAATTTCAAAGAGAGCCCTCCAACTCCAAAATATGTTTGAAGGCGACATAATAGGAGTTTTTGGTCAATAGTGTCAAAGGCTGCACTCAGATCTTGTAGAACAAGCACTACTTCTGTATTCTGATCTACTGGGTGGACTATATTATCGTTATTGGCCCTCAGGAGGGCTGCCTCAGTACTGTGCTTTGGCCGGTAAGCTGACTGAAAGATGAGCGCCAGACCTGTGTACAGATTGGATAAGGTTTTTTAAGTAAGAGTTGAACCAATGTGCGTTTCCATTTGGATGGGAATTCTCCTGTTGAGAGATTTTCATTGACAAAAGATGTCAGTGCTGGTGAAAGTGAAAGCAAACATCTAGTGAACAGCTCTTGTAATGAGATGTATTACATTATGTGAATAGTTCAGAGTCCCCATTATTGCAAAGCGCATTGAGCATTATACACAAATGGAAATGCACAATATAAGAGTTATGTATTATAATTATTATTATTATTATTACTGGTTTTGAATACATGGCTGTTTGTCCTTCAGAATAGGAAGTGTGTGTTACAAGCTATCCTTTTTTGTGGGAAGGAACTCAACAACACATTCATTTTTAAACAAATGTAACCAGTATGAACAAATTTATCCTCACTCTTAAACTGAAAGTCAAATTATGCTATCTTATTGTTGCTTACCAGGTGATGACATCTTCAAAAGGATGATCAACTCATTTCCTATTTCCAATGCGCTGACTAAGTGTGTTGTTGACTTATTTACTTTAAATTCCATGGCATTCTCCTCTTCCCCTGTTTCATTCTCCTGACCCTTTTTCAAGGTCTCATTGACATCAGGAGCATCAGCATCATGTCCAAAATCAATCTTTGTACCATAGGGAATGTAGACTTTTTGCTTTGAAATTTAAAGAGGAGAAAAAAAAAATGAGAACAATTTTGTTTACCCAACTTACTTTGCCGGAGTTTGGGAGGGATAGGAATGACAAAGAAAAGGAATAGCATGGCCAAAAAGAAGATAAAAAATAAAAATAAAAAAAGGATCAAAATGTCTTCCTTAGTCCCTATAATATACTCATTCCCAACACAAATTCCATTCAGCTGTCCAAGTTGGGAGGACTGTCTGAAGTCAATTTGAATATAATCCCAACTTTTGCTTCTTCACTAATCATGACTGTTGAGACTGCAATCCATGGTGTCCACACAAGCCACTTTAGTTTCAAGACTAAATTTTGTGGTAGAGGCAAATACCTTTCATAGCGTTAATAATACAGACGAAATAAAATGTCCTAATTCACACACAGAACAGATGTCATCTTAAATTAATCTTTTTTGTTTACATTTTTTTATACATTTACAACCTGGACTCTTAAAAAAATAAATATGCATTTCTAGTTTAATATTGGCAGCTCTAGACATTATATAAATATATATAAAATTACTTATAACCAATTTTTTTACCTGCAAAAAAGTCAGCCTGAAAACAACAGTGCATGACTTCTCTTTGAAAATATCCTTCAAGGCCTCTGCAAGCACAGAGTTTTTCACATATCTTGCCTGCACTTTGAGAGCATACTCAGGAGGCACACCAAGAATATCACACACGTCTTTCAACGACTCCACAAAAGAGAACTGAGCTGTCATGAAATTAGGCTGTTCAATGAAAAAAAAGGGATAAAAGAATAATACATTAGAAAACCCAAGAGGCTTTAATTGGTATGAAATATGAACAAAGAAAATTTGAAGCTTTGTATTCTATCACTCCATCTCGTATATTATTTCAAAGGAGAAACATATATACTAAGTAGCACTTTTATTTCAAGGGAGGAACATTTATCATTCTTTTAGAACCTCAATATAACCAAGTAAACAAAAAATAAAAAATTAAGTAATTTCAATTTTTGCAAAAAACGAAAACAGATATGTTTATTAGTTGAGAGACAAAAAAATCCTCAAACTAGAGGGCTAAAAAGGATAGAAGCATTCATGCCATCTACATAAAATTTAGCTTGATACATTAAATTTTGTTGCTGCAAAATTTTATGACACTGTGTTAACCAATCATTGAATTATAATAATTCAAACTAAACCCTGTAAAGTGAAGCGAGTCAATGTTTTCGTGAAATGATTTGCACCTATGGTCCATGATATGCTTTCACAGCCTGGGCTCAGTTCTATGCAGATGCTTTACTATGTGGGCTTACTTTGTTTTACTAAAAAGTCTAAGGCTTCGGCTTGAATTTCTTTATAAAGAAAAAGTGATATTCCATTCACTGACGCTTCCAAAACTAAGGTCAACTAACATAGGTAGAGAAAACATCAAAGGAAAATTTGTTGCCTAACTCGCCGGTGTGCGGAAACAGGGGTGTATTTATTTTTAGCTACTTTTCAGGAGAGACGAAACACTGAATTATTTCTTTAAAAAGGCTAGAAATGACCCCAAATTGGGCATATGCCATCTGCTTTGAACAGGAAACCTAATGGTGTCTTTTTAAATTAATTGTCATTGATAGTTTTTCTGTTTTTTTCACTTACGCCTGGTAATCAAGAAAAAATCGTCACGCGACAAAGACCTAAGTTGAGATACGCTTCCAGACTTGGTCTTTGTCGATATCAATGAGCACTTACTCCTGGCTTGTGACTATTTCAATCTAAGTATTCCTTAGATAGATTGTTGGTGAAGAAAAACTCTCTTTAAGATCTTTGTAAAACATTGAAAAACCCAACCTATGATACAACAGATAAGCTGAACAAAAGTCGAACATGAATAAACAATGTACTTTCTCCTTTCCTTGTGATTCGCCTTATGAAAAGGGAGGAATGAAACAGTGGTCTTATTCAAGACAACATTAAATTGGGGGAATGAAACAGTGATCTTATTTAAGACAACAATAAATGGGAGGAATGAAACAGTGATCTTATTTTAGGCAATATTAAATGGGAGGAATGAAACAGTCGTCTTATTTAAGACATTTAATGGGAGGAATGAAATAGTAATCTTATTCAATGCAACATTAAATGAGAGGAATGAAATAGTAATTTTATTCAATGCAGCATTAAATGTGAGGAATGAAATAGTAATCTTATTCAAGGCAACATTAAATGGGAGGAATGAAATAGTAATCTTACTCAAGGCAACATTAAATGGGAGGAATGAAGCGGTGATCTTATTAAAGGCAACATTAAATGGTGGGAATAAAACAGTGATATCATTTAAGGCAACATTAAATGTGAGGAATGAAATAGTAATTTTCTTCACTGCAACATTAAATCGGGGGAATGAAATAGTGATCTTATTCAAGGCAACATTAAATGGGGGGAATGAAACAGTGATCGTAAGTACTGCAACATTAAATGGGAGGAATGAAGCTGTGATCTTATCCAAGGCAACATTTAGTGGGAGGAATAAAACAGTCATCTTAATCAAGGTAACATTAAATTTGGGGAATGAAATAGTGATCTTATTCAAGGCAACATTAAATGGGAGCAATGAAACAGTCATCTTATTCAAGGCAACATTAAATGGGCAGAATGAAGTGGTGAAACCCTTCTCAAATGGGACAATACATACACAAATATATATAATACAACATAATATAATATAATATAATATAATATATTTAACATAATATGATATAATATAATATAGAAAAGAAAAGGACTTGGATGAAAACGACAACACAAGGGGGCAACCAACGCAATTGAATGTGCTGCTGTTGGTTGCGTTGGTTGCCCCCTTGCGTTGTTTTCATCCAAGTCCTTTTCTTTTCTATTCTACATTATAGATCTTGGTCCTTTTGTTTACTAAGACTAGAATAAAATCTCACTCTTCAAAAACAATCGAGCATTATTCAAATTTGGAACAGGGAAGCGTTTTGTAGAGATATTCAAATCACTACTAGGTAGCGCACTGCATGATAGAGTCGGTTGTATGTTTCAGTTTACGATTTGATTATATACCTTTATTTTTGTTCAGCTCATCATCTCTCTGCAGTTCGGTGTATGCATTCATTGAATGTTTAAGGTTAATTATATCTTCTCAATTTCTTATGGGCGTTATGACCTGGCAGTTGAGACTGCCTATGACTTTTAATTTTGAGAGTAACTTTTATTTTGTTTTTCTCTTTTCCGATCCCATCTATATGCTCCCATTTCTTTTTTTTTTCAATTTACACACTCTGCGATTTCTTTTCTTCATTGTAAATAATTTGGCAATTGACTGGGGTGGAAATATTGCTGAATTAGTTCTTCCTTCTTTCTTAAAGCCGTTCAGGTTGTTGCTCTACTCTACAAGAGTATTTTCTTGCACAATTTCATTTATTACATAATTTCACTTTGTTTTACCAAGTCAAAGAGCATATTATTATCACTGATTACCACAGTAGTTCTACGATTTATACACATGATTTAAGTTAGCTTAGTTTAGAGCGATCATTTGACAAGGCAAATGACGAGGAAAGGAGAGAGTACTTTGTTTATGCATGTTCGAATTTTGTTCATCATATCTGTTGTATCATGGGTTGGGTTTTTCAATTTTTTACAAAGATCTAAAAGAGAGTTTCTCTTCACCAACAGTCTATCTAAGGAATATTTAAATTGAAATAGTCGCAAGACAGGCGTAAGTGCTCATTGGTGTTGACAAAAACCAAGTCTGGAGGTGTATCTCAACTTAGGTCTTTGTCGCATGACGATCTTTTCTTGATCACCAGGCGTAAGTGAAAAGACAAAAAAACTATCAATGACGATTACCTTAAAAAGACACCATTAGGTTTCCCGTTCAAAACAGATGGCATAAACCCAGTCTGGGGTCATTTCTACGTTTCCGCACACTGGCGATATCTTACTATGAACTTAGAAAAGTGCCATGAGATCTCGGAACTAAGCCATATGGAAACGATCTGTATCATAATTATTATTTATCACAATCGTCACTCTGTTATTGCAATGACAATCAAAAAACCATTCCAGAATATTTACTCTAAGCACTTTAGAAGAACCAATCAATACAGTTGCAGAAGGGTTAAAAATAAAAGAGTAATAACGATAGAAGCACAAAAAATATTTAATTTATTTACTGAAATGCTCCCAATCTAAAGATTGGTAGAGATTAATCAAAGTGTCAAATCCTGATCAACACCGCGATTGCTTGGAATGGATTCTTGTTGTACGGAGTTCAGATTCTTAATCAAGGCGTAAGTGTGCATTCTGATCATTGTAATATGCAATAAACATTGTCAAATTTTGGTTGCCTATTGTGGTGACAATTTTGGGAGTGCAATGGACCTAAGTATACTTATGTCTCTGTTCCATGAAGTTTCATTTCAAAATAAAGTTACATCTAATTTTATTATTGTTATAGCATGTTTATTATTTGTCATAGACCTTTAATATTTTGACACAATATGGACCCCAGCTAGGGCTATCTCCAGTATAAAAGTGGGGCACAAAGACGTATCTCAAGATACGCCTCTGTTCCCGCACACCGGCAAACTGTAAACGCCTTTATCCATATGGTGATTTCATTTTTCAGCAGGATGGGGCATCATCAAACAATAGTTGTCTTAGTTATATTCAACATTTTCTACATAAAAGTGTTTTTGATTTCATCTGAAAAAAGAAAGGCCTCAACAATCATGAGAATTAAATCCTGTGTTCATTGCAATATGGGCTTTCCTTATTGAAAAGGGCTTCTGCGGAAGAAAAATTAAATTTGCTGAAAATTAGCAAAAAGATCATATCCTGGAATGTTATGACACCATCACAGAGGTAAAAAAAATAAAGAAAAGCATAGTATGATTCCAATATGATTGATCAAGTCAGGTGTCAAAAATTATTAGAAGAGATGGTGCAGTTTTTAAGAAGTTGAATGCCAAAGTTGGGGAACTTTATTTTTGCCTGACCTGATATACTGTGTATAAAAGAATGATGAAAATTACCTGAGCAATGACAGGTGTTACATCTTCTGCAATTAACTGCTCTGTAGTAGTCCGAGATGGATCTGTTCTTACATCAATGCCATAACCCAAGCGGTATGCTTTGTGATAGGGGACAACTCTTTCCATCTAGTAATAAAAAGGCATAAATATTAAGTTCAGTAGCTTCCTCCTTTTTTGTAGATCCATCACATGGACCAGTAAACAACTCTTCTTAATTTGGTCTCATAGTCTCCTGCCTACCTCTTCTTAAGTTTGATCATGACACTGAAACTCTAAAAATTTTACAGTGAATCATGGTTATATATAAAATAACAGGAGAAGATCAAATTCAGACTACAAATTCAAAGTGTTGAAATTATTGCATGTAATAAGGCTGAATGTGTTTTGTTCAAAAAGAAATCTTGGAGTTAAAATAACCCAAATGACATTTAATCTTTTTTCACTTTAAACAACTCACAGGAACTTAGCTCCACCATTCTTACATCCTCCTACTTTCTGTCAAAAAAGGCCATTCTCTCTTTTTTTTTCTCTATAACTTTGCTGCCCGTTTAATCATTTACATGCCATTGGATTACTAAACTGTTTTTTCTTTCTCCTTACTTCCCTCCTCCCTCTACAAACCTCCTCTTTCTATTTTCTCGTAACCTTTAGGCCTTTTGGTCTCATAGTCTCCAGCCTACCTCTTCTGCTGGCCACAAGGGTAGGTTGCCTCCCACTACCCCTCACCATGTTTTTGCCGGCCCATTCACAAAGAGTGCAAAGACAAAGACCATTTAAGTTCAACTGATGTGACCTCCAAAGGGTCATGGAGAGTTCTACATTTGATTTGCATTTTATTTCAGCTTTTCTGATTGGCTGCAATGACATGATTCTAAATAAAATTTTTTTAGGACTGGAGTCCATATAAAAACACGGCCTTATATCAAACAGGTTGTCAGGCAAAACATAGGGACTTAATTCTTAAAACACTGGTCAACTGCCAGCGTTGACCGTTATTTCCCGTATACGACGATCAACGCTGTCACTGTCAGTCAGCGATCAACGCTGTCACTGTCAATCAGCGATCAACGCTGTCACTGTCAATCAGCGATCAACGCTGTCACTGTCAATCGTGGTTCTTGCTATTATTTCGTGATTTGCACAAACTGTGAGTTTTTTATATTCCTTTCAACACTTTGACACAGAAGTAAAATACTCATGTTGAGAGTTCATACGCATTCGGAGAAGTAGATTTTGAGCAAGAGCCGATTAAAGACGAAAAATCTTGATTTTGATCATTTTTAGTTTTCCATAAAACCTGAATCTTTTATCTTTATTCTACATGCTCAATAAATTTTAGAATGAAATTCCATCTCTAAATACTTTCATTCATTCAGTTTAGTGACACTGTCTAACCCATTCCTCTTCACAACTGACCCGCAGCCATTACACACGGCTTGTCCGCTGGTCAATCGTTCTTTGTCCTTCACTTTCTTTCAGAATCATGTTGAATCGCATATCAAATTGAAGGTCTATTTCTAGGCTACAAAACAAAGTAAAGTGTGCATGAAGAAAAACTATGTGTACGAAAGAAACCGAAATTTCTCAATAAATGGTGCCAAAAACTGCCCTAAAACTGCACAAATTGAAAGAAACATGCTACTCGTACTGCAAAAATACTTTACTTAATATATTTTCTACCAATATAATTGATTCAAAACAAGACTGCAAGAAAATAAGTGTGTTTGTTTTCATTGTCGCGAATCCTGTGCTTCCAAAGTTTCTTCATTCATTCACAACAAACATGGCTGCGGTCAATTGTACTGAAAACGCCGATCGAAGCTAGATTAAACTATTCACTTGAGCTTGTACAAGAGGTATTATGAGCTATGTAAAGATCAAATGAGATTTGGGGCACTCATTCTTTTACTATGTCTGTTTATCTTTAGTTAACTACCAAAAAATACTTAGCTAGAATACTGTCTTCTAGCATCTCACAGAGCTTCTAGCGGAGACTTGTTTACATGTTGTTTTGATGATAGTGGCTTTTAAAGATTTAAACTATAAAAATCAGATATCAAATCAGAAATCTATCTTAGAAAAGAAATATAATAGATCTAGTGTAGTTTTTTTGTATGTTCACTTGTTTATTCGTCTGTTTTAGCGTGACTCTGGAAAAATATCAATCCGATCTTTGAAGCCGTTTTTCTTCATTTCGATAACCCCTACATCCGCAAACTTAATCGTTCACATCTCAAGTACTATTACAGAAAGTTTAACGGGGTAAAAAGCACAATATTCAGCATCTTCTAACAGTTAAAATTTCATATTTTGAGACATGCGACTGCTTTTCCCAACACGCCTCACATATGTTAGTTCTTTTATGCTGACAGTATTTTGTAACATCTGATTGTGATTTGAACTCCAGTAGAGGTGACAATGATAGTGACTGATAAGAATGTTGAATGGGGAAACGTCCACTCCTTGCACCGGTCATAGAAAAAGTGTCATAATTATAAAATGCCTTGATGAATTTTTAAAATTCAAAGTACCTTTTATTCCCTTTGGATTATATTTATCATAAATACAAGTGGAGTATGTTTTGGAAATCCACTTCGTGAGGAATTCAGAAGTTAGTCATAAAATTTATTTATTTATTTATTCATCTTTTAAACAGAAATATCAAACTACAGCCTCTTTACTTTTAAACAGAACGAAACATTCAAAATTAACATCATAGAATTAATCTTTCTTCTTTACAATTATAATGATACCAAACCGGATGATCATCTGTTCAATCTGTGCCATTTAGAGAGTGTTTTTGGACTGCCAGTCACTGGGGAAAAACCTGTCTCACTTGCAGCCCACCGTAAACGTGAAAAAAAGCCTGGCGTTTTAAGAGTTAAGTTAGGACATGTATTTAAGGCAAGAAATCATGAGACAGTAGGAGAATGGTTGCCCATTTGAGGAGACATCCTCAGTAATCCAAAGAACAGGAAAGAGCAACAAGAGAATTTTGGTTTTAGACTCACCCTGGTCCTTAAGCAAGCTCAAACTATTCCATAGAATAGATGGCTGTCCTTATTCACATCACCTTTTTCCGATGTTAGACAAATTCATCTAAAGGATGATTTTCAACTTACTAGACAGAAAGTGAAAAACTATGAATATTTAAGTGTTGTCTCGCAAAAAATAAGTCAAAATATCGCTTTGAAGCTTTTAAAGAACTTCTATCTACACACATCGGTTAGTCAGTTGGTTACAGTGTTTTCAAATTTTTTACCAAGTTAGAGAAAAAGGGTGCCTTATCTACTGACACCAGAGATTTGAAAACAAATCAGATTCAGTGGGGCCATGTTTACTCGGTTTCAAGTGTTGATGAGATGAACCAATAGAGACTTAATATGACAGATGGGTGCTCAAGACAGTATCAGATTTGAAGAGTAAGACTCAAGACTAGATATAAAGGCAGTGGTTATTTGGAACACCCTTTCCCCTCTCATATTTCTCTACCCCTCTCCCCTACTGTGTAATATTACATCTTTCGATCTTCAATAATAGCAGCTTTAAAGACCCTTCAAAAGTATGAAATGATTGTCAGTCTAATACAAAGTTTTAAGTCATTGTTGTGGGCAAGCCCCATTTCCTCATGTTGCAAACTTTATCTTCTATTCATGTGTGACCTTGGCGGTCAGGATATTTTTATTTTTGTTACTTTTAGAGTTATTTTAAATCTTCATTGAGGTTAAATTGGACAGTGGTTCACTTTTTGCTTCATTTGAGCTTTGCATATAAAAAATTGGTTCTTTCAGTTTTACCACACTCCACATAATGCATGGCCAAATGAACGTATCACAATTTGGAAAGTTGGTACCTGCTTAAAAAGGCCACTCTTTTTATCCTATAAATGGCCTGATTCACCAAATGTAAGTGCCACTGCGTTAATCAATGAAATGTAAAAGGTGGCCTTATTCACCCCATGTGGAGGTGAATCAGGCCAACACACATTCCTTCCAATATCTCTGTTAATATTGGCAGAATAGTGCCAGATTTCACTGTAGTGGGAGATTTTGATACAGCCCATAACATACTACCTCAAAAATATGGAAAAACTAAATAGTTTTTAATTTATATTTCAAAGTACCTGAAAAAGTGACCTGATTCACCCCGTTTGACGATATTTAAAAAAAGGGTTTGCAATTTTTTCAAACTTTGCACCACGAAAAGCTTCCTCATTTTAAAAATTTAGTTGGTTAAATCCTTTATGGGGCCGGAGAATTATTAAAGGATGCCCTGTATTCTTTTTGTGCCATGTTTGAAAAGACAACACTTAAAACTATTATCAAGTCTATTTTTAGGTTAAATAAAACAAAAGAGAGTTTTTATAGACCAGGTGGGTTTAAAAAATAAAAACTGTAAATTGAATGTCTGATTTTTCTCTTACAATAAGTGTAATGTTAGATTTGGTCTACTCTCTCTCTCTCTCTCTCTCCACTTCTTACACTTTTCTTACAAGAGCCAGAGCCCTACCCTGCCCATTCCGAGGTGTTTATTTGAACAGATCCTTACTAGTTATTCTTGCCACAGAGATGAATCTATCAAATCAGAAAATAAAGTTGTTTTACAAAATTGATCACCAGAAAGAGTATTATTGAAAGTAATGTGACTAAAGCAATAGAATGTTATACTCATTGCCCTGAGCAGTAATAGTGAGACAATTCAAAAATAGAACTGCATTGCGATCAAAAGGTTTGGCAACCTGAAGAAAAGTTTGCAACCTCAAATTCCGCGGTTAGGAGCCCGGCTGGCTTCTTAGCCTGGCTTGCTAAAAGTAAATCTCAGGTCTGCAGATATAAAAGAAAAACAATATTTATTCTTTTGTTGGTTTTCGCAGTCAGTTGTCCGTAAATCAAACACACATAAAATTAGGAAACCCAAAATTAAGCAGGACTATATTTTTCACAAACCTTTATACCTTGAGATAAATCTGTGATTGTTTTGTGGTCAAAGGGACTTCAGATTACGTAAAATTTGATTTAAAGAACATCAGTGCCTCGTCAACGGGTGAGAATTTCAAGGAAATCACAAAAGGAAGATGACGTCATTACGACTCGCCGATCTGTGGAAGTCAAAGATATTCTATTTATAGATTTTTATCTCTGGTGGAAGTGGATTGAAAAGACGACTACCCATAGACGTACTCTTTACATACGATATTTAGTAAATCTTCTGATGGTGTTATTTGACACTAAGCCCTAAGAATACTTTGAAGAGATTTCATAGAAAAGGAGAATTATGTGATTGTGAACAAATCGGTTTTTTTTGTATGTTTCTTTGTTTGTTTTTAAGACACTCTCCACAAGTTACAAACATTTTGCATCCACTAAAGCGACTACTTACCATAGTTGTACTTAGTATGATTGATATGGTTAAAATAAGAAACATTACGAATGTTTTTGAAAAAACAAACAAACTGCGTTTAATTTTAACGTTATATTTTGTTCTCCAATAAAGTATTCCATTTACATACATCGAAAAAAATATTAAAGATGCACTCGATTCGCGTAGAAGCTTTCGTCTACTGACCACCTCGAGCGCAATCGTTTAATGCAGAAAGCAATAAAAGTAACGGGTATTTCCGATTGAAAGTTTACTGCCTCTTCAGGTTTATTCTTCTGGTTTTCCCATTTATGTTGATTTCAACTGAATCCATTCATAAGCCAATAGGCCTCTGTAGTGAAAATTATTAATCACATGATAAGTAGATAGATGAGACAATATAACCCTTAATGATCAAATGGTGAAAAATCATCCTTAGTACATCCTTAGTAACTTGTCCCCGTTAAACTTTTGCCTGGAAATCCCCGCCATCTATTTTTAGAAGGGGAGCCTCCGATCGACTTCCGGGTCTCACAAAACAGATAAAAACAACAGAAAATGGTTCATAAAACTTGTTCTTGGGGTCTTTGTAGAAGCAACTCAAGAAGAAAA
>JBCIKM010431169.1:0-10550 GCA_039654465.1 Melibe viridis | reverse complement strand
ATGGCTGACCAGTCAACATGCCGGCTTGTGCAGTGTATTATTAAAGTGATTGTTTATATTATGATCAAATCATAACACTTAGTATACAGTGGCCTCTAAAAAAAGTTCAGGGTTTACTCACACTGTTATTTTTCTTATATGTATGTGAATATTTCTGTGTTTGATATCATTTTAAAGGGCTTAAGTTTTATACATTTACAAGTTAAGTTTTTGTTTGACTACTACTGCTATTTGTAACAAGTTATATTAGTATGAAATTTAACCTTAAAATTAAGCTGTTGCAAGTAAGACACAAGAAATGTACAAACGTTTTCCAAGTATTTTTATGCAGCTGATATACCCTAGGAAACCAATATTCCCTTCAATCAAACGGAATTAACGATAATGACGTCCGTTTATTCTTTGTTTACGTTTATTTCTTTCCAACAACCTACATGATTTTCAATCATTTCTTACAATCTCTTTTAAAACACCATAGTTAACAACAGAAGATGGAAATAGACATAGTGGTCACATTGAAGCTGGTTTTGAGGTCCCTTATGTGGCAAATGTGTTCCAAGTTTCTGAAAGAACTGTCCACAAAATGCTCAGTAAGTTCAAACAGTATGGAACAGCCAAAGGCCAACCAAAATCTGGGAGTCCTGCCATTATATTGTCAAACAGAGAACAATGATATTATTCGTGCGCATGAAGACAACCCTTTCAAAACTGCAATATTGACTGCCAGAGTGATCCTAATAAGCACACACCGCCTTAAGCATATGAGTCTAAATGCATGTGGGCCAGCGATTCGTCCAGAGCAACAGAAAATAGCAAGCATGTCTTGGGCTCAAGTCCATATTCACTGGACACCACAGCAATGGTCAAAAATATTATGTTTCAGTGAAGAGGCAACCATTGAAATTAAATTCAATTAAACATTGCATTTATATAATGCTTATCTAAGCTGCAGACCTGCCAACTTTTCACAAACCCAATCAGGGACACTTACTGCGGCAGTGCAGCGAGCGGTCAGAGGACATCACTTTGTTCAAGAGCTAAGAACCCCGCCTCGCCCCTCAATATCAATAATACCATAGAAACAAACAATGAAGGGTTCATATTATGTCTATCAAGCTATTAAGGAGTATAAAGCTGATAGGTGATGCATTACAATATGAAAATGTCCTTACAACCTTTAACAACAAACAGCGTGCCTTTCAGGTAATGCTTTAAAGGAGCTATTAACCTTACAGGACTGCTAAGTCAGGTAATAATATAATGACGGTTTAGTAAGGTAAGACAGTGGTGTCAGACTTATGGGAAAGCTAAACTTTAAAGTAATTCTTGGTCAGGTTCAAAATATGCCAATTCTTTCATTAACACTCCCCCCCCCCTTCCCAACAACAAAAAAACAACCACAAAACAAGGCAAAATTGACCATATCTTAAAACTAGATGAGCAAACCACAGAAGAAATGTTTCATCTTTTTATCTAGAACTCTCCCATTCTCTCTGCTGTCCCTTCACTTTGTTTACCTGTAGTGACTCACATTTCCACTTTTTGTTAATTGGTGGCAGACAGGGAAGCGTGTGTGCTGATATCTGTCAGCAAGGGAGGGGATCAACTCTCATCAAAAACAGATGGATGAAAGTGAGTCTATGAAAAGAATTGCACCCCCCCCCCCATCATACTATGATTATTGAGAGAGAGAGAGGGATTGTCTTCCTCAGAGACTTGCATAGGTAAAGACAAGGTAATAATGTTCAAGATATATGTTGGGGAAAACAAATTACGAAAAGAAAAAAAAAATTAGTCGGCAGATACGGAATCCGGGATAGTTCCAGATTTTCCAGGATGGTTGGCAGGTCTGCCGAGGTCATCATTATGCTCTAAGTGCTTTACAACACAATAACCCTGGCACTTTACAACACTATAACCCTAGCAGACAACCAACATGGAACACATGTCTATAAAAACAGCCTGTTAGGCACGTTACAATATTTTGGACAGAGAAATAGATTCATCTGTCAGAAGGCAGCTATGTTATAGTCGTAAAAATGAGCGTTATGGTGAAAGAAACGATGAAACTGTGAAAAACTGAGGATATGGTATTGCTACAGTGTGGGATGGCATTTTTGGCAGTCACAAAACGCTGCTCAGTCACGTGACTGTTCCACTTAAAGCAGAGGATTACATTAAACAAATCTTTTCCACTTGTGATGTTCTGTTCTTTGTAGACAGGGCTAAAATTACCCAAGCCTTCCTCCAAAACAACAACATACAGACTTTGCCATGGCAAAGTGTTCACCCTGACATGAACCTCATTGAGAATGCATGGAGTCTGACGAAGCGAAATCGAGATGCTTTATTATCTATTCGATACATTGAATGATATTTCGAATGAATTGAGTGCAGAATAATCTATTCCTCAATATCATCAATGAGGCACAGAATTATTGAACTAAAGCAAGCAAATAGCTCTCATACAAAAAAAATATTGAAGAATTTCTAATTTCTCACAATTTTTTATGAGAGGAATAGATTGAGTTGACACATTTTACAATGCCTTAAAAATAAGCTCAGTTTTTGATGGGTTCCTATGTTTGAACTGATTGCTGTACATTAAATTTCATTGTAAACATAATTTTCTAACCTTTTGTTTGATATATAATATAATATTATCAATTCCCAGTTCCTTCGCTATCCATTGCCTCTCACTGTTTTGGCAATCCTCAAAAAGTGAGAGTTCTCTTCAATTTAAAATATTTTGGACAGTTTTAAAAGGTCCGACAGTGTTTTCTGATATATGATGAAAACAAATGACAAGGAGTATTCTTGATAGGAAGAATCATTGCTTTGAAAACTTCTGTTTTTGCCGCCGCAGATAGAAGCTGTCACGGTAACTTCCTGCCACTGACCACGATCATTCCTGCTGGGTATCAGGTTAATGTGAGCTGTAGTGGTGGTCAAACTGCCGTTTCGTGGCTGTGACTTAAACACTTAAACGAATACTGGTGTAAATTGTTCATTTCAATTTCATCCCAAAAAGAGACAATGTGTATCACATCCAACCGTAAAACCACAAACAGACAGTGTATAGATAAAAAAAAAACTCCAAATCATTAAAGATTTTTTAGTGTTGCCTGGGTTGATAGCCAAATTTAATCCAAAGGCTATCTTAATTAATAAGCCTGGCTCATCAATAGGCCCAAATAACCTCATCCTTTATCGTATCTCACTACAGCCTTTTCTCAAGCAATTTGCACAACCAGGGACCCAACAAGAAGCAACCATTTTGTAGGGCATTCAGTTTGTTTTGCCCACCACAGAAGTAGCGCTTAAACTGAAAAGGCCTATAGAAAGTTCACTTCCCTTCCATCATAATTTGATAATGGCTTTATTGTACCTAAGCTGATTTCAAACAAACAGTCATGTGTGTTATGACATGGGAAAGCAACCTCTAAAATTTCAAATGGCTTCCCCTCCATCTCCTCTCTTCTCTTTCCCCAGAAGGTCATGCTGTGAGCACTCTAAAGCAGATAAAAAAACAACAACCCAAAACAGTAAAAATTATAAACCTCACATATCCTAGCTCACTTACAACTTAAGGAAAAACTCACGGACTAAGGAAATCGGGATTTGTCTTTTTGGTCTGACTTCATTCAGAATGAGGTCACTTTCGTCTTGGAAACCAAATTCCTCCACGTCGTCCGCCAGTCTGTAATCATACTCGTAATGTTTGTGGGATGAAGACTCCTTTATTGGATTATCATACTCATTGTTTACTTCAGATCCATCCCTGTCATTTCCAGAGTTTATCAGATTTTTTCCCACTTCCATATCAAAATCATCTCTCATGTCAGCAAGCAATGACTTTATCCAAGGATCGTTATATTGTTGATTCTGCCTCTCCTTGGACTCGGACTCACTGTCACTAGAAAAGAATCTTATACAGTCTCTAACTTGAAGCTGTGAAAAAGCATATGGCTTAAAAGAGCAGAACTGATTAAAACACTCACAGTTAGACTTGAGGTGGCCCAAGTTTGTAATTTGAGGAAGCAAAAAGTGACTAACATGGTACTGAGAAATGAAAGCAGATAAGTGCAGCTCATCCACACAGCAGAAGCTTGACTTTGATTTCTTGCATAATGGAAAATGAAGTGCTAATCTTGATCTATGACAAAAGGTAGAAAAACTTTTGCGGGGGAACATCCCCTTCCATTTAGAAAATGAAAGTAGCTGACCAGCTCGTGTAGTCATACTTTGGATCATAACAGGTCGTCACAGATGGAATAAGTATCGCACTCAAGGGATCTCTATCAGACACGAAATTCAAAGGTGACAAAATTACCTCTGTACCAATCATTTAATAGTTTGCATCTTATTTATCCAATTTTTCATGATTAAGTTTGTCAGAGTTTCAGTCGAAGGTCCATGTCTTGTTTTTGTGACTAGTGACTAAAATTGACTTTTCGTACAGAAAAACGGTAGGAATGCCAAAAGTGTATCAGTACGCTTTTCATGGAGAAAGTGGGTGCCTGGAATCTATACAAGAAAAATGGTTTCGTTTCGAGCGGAATCGAACCACCACGTCTCAGAAGAGATGAAAAAAAACCCCAACAGAATTGGGTCCGAAAAGAAAAACAAAGTTATGAAACTCAGCAACATGCAGTTTACAAAAATACTCATAACTATTCAAAACTAGACTCCAGATCCCCATTCTACCTCAGTCCCCCTCCCAAAAACAAAAAAAAACAAACCCCAAAAAACCAACAAACCCCTCCCCCAAAAAACAAACAAACAAACAAACCTCCCCATCCCCCATCTAAAAAACAAAACCAAACAAAAAGGGTACAAACAAACTAACAATGTTTATTGGTTTATTTGTTTATTCGTTGTTTAAGGCCCCACGACACACAAGGGTCATGGAGGAGCCCAGGGGAAAGTAAGATGATAGACTGCCGCCCATCACCCACCCACCACACTAGGTTTCCATCATTCTTCATAGGCGACCTGCCCTGTATTGTCCTTGGGAAAATGTAAGCACACTTGGCAGGCCACAAACATGCTCAGGTGTCCCTCTTGGAGCTGCGGGTCAGGAAAGGAAAACATCACCACAAAGTACCTAAAAGGTGTTGTGCTGACCATAGAAATGTGTCATAAAACTATCATGGTACCACAGGCTCAGCTGGACAGCACTAGCTCTCACCTGCTATGCAGCGGTGGCCATGTTTTCTTGCATTGGAGCCAACAAGTGGTAAAGCAGCACCAGTTTTCAATGGATTTTGACTGTGATGATGTATGGTCTGCAGAGTGCCAAGCATGCATTTATATAAAATAATTGCTGTTCTCGCAAATTTTGCCTCATCAGCAGCTCACTGACAGGATAAGATACATTTCTCTCCACAATTGAAAATACTTGTTTTTATTGTTGCAGAGTTTGCATGTGACAGAATACAGACAAGAAAACAGAAAGATTAATAAAAGTAATAATAATGATAATATTAATAATAATAAAAATAATAATAATAATAATAACAATCATAATAATAATAGGGGAGGACCATAGAAACCCGAACAAGACAATGTTTGTTGTTTATTGGTTGCTTAAGGGCCCCAAAACACACGAGTTGATAGAGGAGCCCAGGGGGGAGCAAGATGATAGAATTATTTCAAAGAGGGAACAGATCAAACCACAAACAGCGGAGAGATTATTTACACTAAAAAATAAATATAATCTCTCAAAACACATGACAACACAGAGAGATAATTCACAATGACAAAAAATATCATCTCTCACAAGTATAAGCACTGGCCATCACTCATGACTGCATAATGGTTCAGGAAGACCAAGAGTCTTTAAACTCCTTTGTGTACAAAAATACTCAGTGGTTTAACTTGTGACCCTGCAGTTATGTACCAAAAAGCATGAAATAAGGGATGACCAGCGAGTTGCAAACAAGACAACAAAAACAGCACACAAAAGAAAAGAGGAAAAATAAAGCTCATAGCTTCAGCGTAAAAGCAAAGATATAAAAGTGAAAGTGCCCACCATGGACACTCACACATTCATGCAGTTTATTGATCTACTTAGTCATAAATTTAAAAGAATTTTTGTTGAATAGTTCGTCTCCATTTGAGGTTTCCTCGGGTTTCACAATCTTAACAAACTTTCAAACAGTAGGCACAAGTCACAAACACATTCCCACAGGTCATTGGTCGTGCCAACCCTGACACTCACCACACACTACTACATACTCACTACTTACAGACTACTACATACTCACACACTACGACACATTCACACATTACCACACATCCACACACTACTACACACTCACACACTACTACACACTCAGACACTACTACACACTCACACACTACTACACACTCACATCAAAGCTGCGTTGATTTGCACCAGTTTGCACTAATCAGAAAAGGCAAATAACCCTTTTTCATTTAGTTTCGAGCTACAAAACAGCCAAGAAACAAACAAGTATAAATTGTTCACTCCAACAAAAAGACAATTAAAACACTCTGAGAGTCATACTTAAAACAAACCAAGACAAACATTAGCCATTGGTATCTAGGAATGAATAAATTGCTCACCTTGTCCATGCATTCACACAAACACATGCACACAAAACCCACCCACACACATGACCCACACACAAACACATTCCTACAACACACAGCTCTATTATGACAAAGGTCAAATAAAGACTTGGAATGAGCGACACAAATTGAAACGGCAATAACACAATCAAAATAAAACTGAAGAGCCAAAGAGCTTACCTACATCATTCATACATTTTTACCAAACACTTTCCATGCATATCTCTCCTCTCTTTATGAAAAAACCCCCAAAACATTCCAAGATCAAAAGGCCTCTATGATAAACCTTACAAACAAATTAAAAAATTGCTGAATGATTGTGACAAAATAAGAACATCCACAGACAACACGCAAGAAAATTACCCACTCCATTGCCGTTCAGTTTGTTTCTTCTCGATCCATTCTTCACAAAAAAAATAATAACAAAATTTTAAAAAACAAAAAAATTTGTATGATACTGTGAGCTTACAACATTTCACCTTAAAAGGAAAATGAAACACGCAGTCTTTTTCAATCCAGTTCAGCCAGATTTCACATCAACTTTCAAGCTGTTCTGACAAGTGAGGGCATAACACAGAATTTCCCCACTGTATCAGGAAAACAAAAGTGTGGTACTCTTTCATGTCAACAACCAAAGCTCAGTCAATCAAAACGCTGTCCTTGTCATTTCACACATGAGCAGACACGGGTCATTCCTTCATTGCAGTCATCGCAGTTTTTTCACCTGTGGAGAGAAGAACAGAAAGTCAATGTTATTATCATGTCCAATAAAATTTAAAAAGGACTGACCACAGGTTTCCCTCTCAAACATTTAATAATATAAGTTTCCCAATTTAATAATATAAGCAAATAATAGAATTCCCTTAATTAATTCCATAGAGACGTGTGTGTGTGTCCAGGGTCTGTTCTAAGGGAAGACTGCGGCAAGCCTAGCATCAGCCGTGATGTGGTTGGTCTGATGCCACTTGTAGGAATCGAACCTAAGCCCTTCGGCATAGAATTCTTACCAGTTGAGATACTGCCAAACAATGAATAAGAATTCATCATGTGGGGACCGAGGGAGTGTTTCAATCTTGGATAAGTTTCCATTTAGACATGTTTAATGTAGTGAAAAAAGGAGTTGTCAAACACATATAGATCATGACTTGTGCTTAACTTTAGAAAATACACAAACAGTGTTAAGTGAAAGATTTATTATTCATAAATAAAACATTTTTAAAAAAATTCCAGGTCTTCAAGTCGAAAATTGGATCAAGATGCACACAATGTATAGTAGAATCTGGATTAAGGCAACACTTCGGGACTGAGAAAAAGGTTGGCTTGATCTATGTGCAAGGCTGTAAACCCTTGAATAACACAGTGGTTGAATGACTGTACATTATGTCCCGTACTGATTTTGTTTTCGGGGTATTTTTTGTTGTTGTTGCTTTATTTTTAGATCATGTGAGCATGTGTATGAGTGTGTGTGTGTGTGTGTGTGTGTGTGTGTGTGTGTGTGTGTGTGTGTGAGTGAGAGAGGACTTAAGGTGACAGGGTATTCAATACCGCATGTGTCTGGAATGGTCTCCCTTGTAGTGTCTGAAATGCAAAATCCCTGTACAGTTTCAAATCATGACTCAAGACACATTATTTTTTAAGTTTTTTTTCTGTTAGATTTTTTTTCCTATGCATGTTTGACTATGTTACTACTGCTGTTACTTTTTAAGAAAGTGTAAGGGGATATGATTTTTTTTTTAATGATCTCTCTGTAGCATTGATAATAATAGACGTTTATGTGTTTTTTCATGTATTGTTATCGTGAATAATCTCTCCTTTAACCTATTCTCTCTTTCAACTTCTCTATCATCTCACTCTCTCTGGGCTCCTCTTTGACCTTCATGTGTCATTGGACCCTAAAACCACAATGTTGGTGTCTCTTTGACTATAATGGCGAAGAATCTGAGAATTTTTCTAGACAATACTTTGAGCATGAATCATCAGATCAATGATATGGTCAAACTAATGAACTGGGAATTTAGAAGAATTGCCAAAATGAAATCCATGCTTTGCAGTTAGGGAAACTTCAATGTGTCCAAAACAACGCTACCAGGTTGGTTCTTGGTAAAAACTACTTTGATAGTCCTAATGAAATACAACTACATTGGTTACCAGTCAAAGCCAGAATT
Organism: Melibe viridis; assembly: GCA_039654465.1. NCBI lineage: Eukaryota > Metazoa > Mollusca > Gastropoda > Nudibranchia > Dendronotidae > Melibe > Melibe viridis. The sequence goes on along the minus strand of JBCIKM010431169.1, from coordinate 1,788 downwards.
GAGTTTAAGATTGCCATATTTTGCTAAAAATCATTAGTTAATTTGTCGGTCCCTAGTTATACTCAAGAGCTTGTCACCCCATACACACCCCAGAGAGTCCTTAGATTTAGCGACTCGTGGCGGCTTGTTGTCCCAAAAACAAAATTAGAGATAGAGCTTTTAGTAAATGAGGTCCTGTAATGAGGAATTCTCTCCCTGATACTGTTCTCCCACCATTGATTCTTTTAAGAAAAATCTAAAAACTTTCCTTTTAAAAAAATATCTCCTGTGAATAATGTAAAGCAAATATTTTAGGCTATTAGCTGTGGATATCAATGTCTCTTATGTTATCTCTTTATCAATTTAGTGTTTGTTTGTGTGAGTATGTGTTTGATTGTGTGTAAAATTGTTTGCAATTTAATCATTGTGTTGTTGATGGAGAAGCGGAATGTGCTCTTCTCACCTCGTAGAATGCTTCATGCACCTCTATGCCAATGATTTTCCCAAACCCCACATCCCACCCCCAGACAAATGCTATTGTCTGTTCCACCCACCAAGGATTTCACCACCATATTCTGTCCCATAGTGTTGACTTCAAGCAAGTTTAGGCCAAGGTAGTTGACTTCATCAGAAAAAAAGATGCTAAGATAAAGAAGAAAAAAAAAGTGACCACTGTTGTGTGTAGACTTCAAGCAAGAGTTGACTTAAAGCGAGGTGACTTTATTCGGATTCCACTGTAAGTTACTAATGAAAAAATGAAATTTTGTTTGCAATACAAAAAAAACTCAATTTATCTAAAATTATATGCAAAACATGTTTAAATAGAATAAACAGGATTCTATAGGTGCTATTTTCAAGGAAGTCTAAGTAAAATGAAATGACACCACGCACTTTCGACAAAAAAGTCTCACACGCTTCTTGCACAAACTGATCCTGGGTGAGAAACCCGTTGGCAACCTGTCTGTTCATGGCCTGCAGCGATAAAACAATGAAACACAGCACAGACACATTAAATTCATCTATAAATATTCTGGACAACAAAATTAACTTTACAAACTTTGAGGAGCAATAACATAAAAGCAATGCAAACAAATATATCATCAAACAAAAGTTTTATCACTCAGTAACATGGTGAACATTTTTTTTTTTATTGACATAAACAAAATAGACAGAGTTTAAGGACAACTATTGCCAACACGGCAAAAATCGACTGTGCAAATTTGAACACAAATGTACAAATCTTTGGCTATTTTTAAGTGTATTAAACTTGTAAAAAGATCAATAGCAATTGATCAAATTGATGCAGTAAGGAAGATACTGATTATGACAGAGAATGTTAATTTTTTTGAATGGCTGCAGTGTTTTTTCAATAACGTGTAAGACTTTCTGTTGCTTCTCTGCATGCCTGGTCATCGTCATCAGTGGTTTTGTTAGTTCGTCCACTGCATAGCAGATCCACAAACACACCTGTCACAGCACGTTTTCTTATCCAATTATATACACTGCAACCCTTGAGTACATTGGTCTGCAATTGTCACTACAGGGACGCAATTTCAAAGTATACCAATTAATCGATTTCTCAGTGTCTCATTCAGCTTTTGCATGATTTCAAGCAGTACTGTATTTGAAAAAAAAACGCTTACTTAACTATTGCATATGTTATTAGAGTCTTTTCACTCATGGTGCATCAATGAAATGCACTGCTTACTTAACTATTGCATATGTTATTAGAGTCTTTTCACTCATGGTGCATCAATGAAATGCACTGCTTACTTAACTATTGCATATGTTATTAGAGTCTTTTCACTC
>JBCIKM010431058.1:0-10551 GCA_039654465.1 Melibe viridis | reverse complement strand
GGACGAGAAGCACAAACTTCACCAAAACACTTCAGAGTATCCCCTGGGTGCCGCACTAACCATGAACCTTCACTTCTCTTCCATGTTATTGTAACTCTACCCCCCCCCCCCCCATTCCCTGTCTCATCCTAAGACTAAGAAATAAAAATTAATTTTTTTCAACTCACTCATGTTTTGTTTGAATGTTTATTGGAGGTTTTAGGGCCCCACAACATACGAGGGTCATAGAGGAGCCCAGAGGAAAGTAAAATGAAAGAAGTAGTTTAAAAAGGGAACAGATCAAACCACAAATAGAAGAGAGATGATTTACGCTAAAAAAATAAATAGCATCTCTTAAAACACATATTGACACCACAGAGAGATTATTTATAATGACAAAAAATATCATCCCTCCTTACCGAAATAAGCAATGGCCATCACATATTACAGCATTATTTTACAGGGAGACCCAAGATCTTTAAACCTGTGGCGGTCTGACTAAACCGCGGACTGGACGCAAATCGATTTGCCGAGAAAGAGGCTATTTTAGTCAAATATGCCATCATCGGCTGTAATTGTTTTTTTTATTATTGAAAAATGTTCGATAATTATTCAACTAAGTACCGTCAAATATCAAGCTTTAAAAACAATTAGTTTATTTTGAAGTTATTTCAACTTATTCATTGAATCATCTGCGCAATGTAGTAACCGAAGGTACCCTGTAAGCTTGCGATACTTCTTAAATAATCCGCCATGTTTCGTTTGTTATCCCGTTTTTTATGCTTTAACATCTTTTAATCTTGAGAACATCAATATTTTGTCTCTTCTAAGCCGCAAAAGTTTGGAGAACATTGGATACAGAGATTGTTTTCATTGAAAATGGTGTCCTCCGTAGACGAATACATTGCCGGTCTTTGGGACAGAGATTTGGGTTTCATTGAAAGAAATGAACTGCTTGATGTCTGTGCCGACTATTTTGCTGATCGAAATGATGATTCAGATGATACAGTTTGGTATTTGTTCATTCATTGATTTAGTTTGCAATAGTAATATGGATGGGACAGGGTTTCTGATTGCAAAATCAGCTGATTAATGTAAACAAAAGAAGTCATGACGACACACCAAACCGCCCAGAGCCACCCTGCAAAAAGTCAAAAAGGGAGCAAAGCAACAAAGGAAAGACAAGAGATCAATAGGAAACTGTATGTAACCCTTTTGTTTTGTTTTAAACTTTTAGCAGTGTGAAAAATTGGGTTGTAATCCATTTTTCCCACGCAAATTACACTCAAAATCTTTATCGTCCATTTTCTCAAAAAGAGAGCCCCTTGAGATTCACTCTTCAAAATATCATAAAAAATCAACCATTTAAGCGTATTTATAAAATTTAAAAAGCATTGTAACCTGCAGAATTTGCAGTTTTAAAAACAAGCAGAACCAGGAAAAGTGTATTTTGCGTCAATTCCTCCCTTTTTCCAGACCGCCACACAAATCACCTTTTTCTACAAAAGTACTCAGTACGTTTAACTTGTGACCCCAAAGTCATGTACCAAATAGCATGAAATAAAGGATGAGCATTGAGTTGCAGACAAGACAATAAAAACAGGACATCACAAAAAAGGGGAAAAAGTAAGACGGTAGCTAAAGTGTAAAGAAAAAAACAGAAGTAGAAGAGCCCACCAGGGACTCCCACCAACCACCCGCTGCCTTTGGAGGGCTTCCACCTCCTGCCAATGTGCAGGGAACCTCTTATATTCCAACGGGGTCACTCATGCTTAATTTCGCTTCTTCTTACATGTTGCTTTTTCTCATTGAACCATTTATAATTTCACCATCTTCACTGGTTTTCCTCCTCTTTTCCATTCCCACATTGCAAGGAAACATTTCTAAGTTCTCCTCTCCTCAATGAAACTGTTGGCCTTTTGATAGTTATTTATCAATTTGGTTCTCATTCTCTCTCATACCAATCTCTCATGTGCTTGTCACAAGCATAGGTTTCCTCTCACTCACAACCATTTCCCCTTCTGGCAGCATTTTTAGTCAAACGCACATATATGTTATATAGGTGTCTGTGTATGTGTGTGTGTGTGTGTGTGTGTGTGTGTGAGTGTGTGTGTGTGTGTGTGTGTGTGCGTGTGAGTGTGTTTAGTTAGACTCATGAGAGAACAAAATCTGTTGTTAGAAAAACTGTCACTTTAATGCAAATTAAATGTAGAACTCAACTCCACAGAAGGTCACCTCGCAAGAACTTTCTCAGGCCTGGCAGCCTTTCTCTGAGCGGAGGTGTTGACAGGGGGGGGGGGGGGGCAGAGGGAAGGGGAGGCAACCAACCTGTGGGGCCAGCACAAGAGTGTTGGGATAGAGAGTATGAGAACAAATGGCTATCCAAAGGCCAAACAGTTACCTTCTGAAGAGAACAAGGAGGTCTGTGTCTTTTGGGAACAAGGAGGAGGGAAGTGAGAAGAAAGAAAAAAATACAAACAATAATGGAATCGTGAATTATTAGTGTAAATGGTGAAATGAGAGGAAAAGGAAAAAGAGTGAACGGAATTTTTTTTTTTTTATTTGGGGCGAGGGGGGGGGGGCAAGGAATGAGGGAAGGGACTGAGGAAGAGCGAGAGAGGGAGAGAGAATAAGTGATGAACAGAGACAAAGAGACACTGCCAATGGACACATACATAGTAGTAGTAGTAGTAGAAGCCTTTTATAGTGATTTGCACTGGTTATTTTTCAGACTTGGACTTATTCCGTTATGAAGTCATCATAAAAAGAGGATATCTAATTAGCTATTTAAATGTTCAAAGGATTTTATACAAATGTGTTGGAATGTCTTGGGAAAATCATGTTCATCTGCAGTACTCTGAAAACTTCTACCATATAATGTCCAAAGGGTCATATTCAGAGTCAAAGCATATCGTCACATCAAACTTCTACCATATAACGTCCAAAGGGTCATAGTCAGAGTCAAAGCATATCGTCACACTCATGCTTAATTTCGCTTCTTCTTACATGTTGCTGTTTTTCATTGAACCATTTATAATTTCACCATCTTCACTGGTTTTCCTTCTCTTTTCCATTCCCACATCAGTCACTTTTTGGCATTTTGAGGAATCAGCACAAAACTGATTAACTTCTGTGTCAAAGGTTATTCACTAACAGGGTCACATCTTTTATCCGAGTCACTTTAAATTGACATGTTTCGGGGGAGGTTCTTGTTTTAAACCTTAGGAATGTGACTCTGGTCATTTCATTTACATTGACAAATAGATGAGTTAGTTAAAGGCATTCTCTGACCAGCACATCTTCCAGAAAAGATTTTTATACCACTTAGGCAGTCAGTGAGAGGTGCTAAACATTATAGAATATTATCATTCACTTGTTTTACAAGTATATTTGTTTATTGTCAATTAACTTAAAGCGACATACCCAAGTCAATAAATGTTCAGGACACTGTGAATAAAATCCCTTGTTCCAAAGCAACAAAAACACAATAACTACTCAATAAAAATCATGTTTGAGGTTTACTGCATTATCATTGCAGTGTTTGGTTCTCCCATGACCGCAAAAAGAAATAATGAAAAGTAGAAAGGAAATAGCACAGTACATATGTTGTATTTTTATTTTCCAACGGCAGCATTTTCAATCACACACAAAGATATATTAAATGTGTGCAGGATTACCAACTGAGCCATCGACCACTCTACCAGAACAGCGGATTTACCAACAAAACCGTCGGACACTCTACCAGAAATGCGGGCTTACCAAATGAGTCATCCGCCACTCTGTCAGAACAGAGAGCTTACCAACTGAGCAATCGGCCACTCTGTGAGAACAGAGGGCTTACCAACTGAGACATCTGACACTCTACCAGAACAGTGGGCTTACCAACTGAGCCATTGGCCACTCTGCCAGAACAATGGGTTTACCAACTGAGCCATCCGCCACTCTGCCAGAACAGTGGGTTTACCAACTGAGCCATCCGCCACTCTGCCAGAACAGTGGGTTTACCAACTAAGCCATCCGCCACTCTGCCAGAACAGTGGGCTTACCAACTGTGCCATCCGCCACTCTGCCAGAACAGTGGGCTTACCAACTGAGCCATCTGCCTCTCTGCCAGAACCAGTATATATATATAATATATATCCCAGGGAACAGCCACAGCTGATGTCAGAGTAAAGGATAATAGTGAGTGGTATTTTTGTTCACAATTGAGAGCTTTTTAAAGACTTTTTATGAAACATGATCCCCCCAGTAAACATTCCTGTATTTTACAGATGTGACCAACTGTTACAACGAGAACACAAAGTCTAAATCTCAAGACTACTTGATTCTTTTCCACAAAATATTCCAAGGCACAAAACCATTTCCTGAAGTAGAATCAACCTTAGAAATCTTGATAGTTATATCTTAGTTCTATCCTTTTTTGCCGATCTAGACGTTCATATATGAATAAGAATACCCTCTTTCTATTCGCAAGGGAGCGAAACAATTTGTTTCTTTATAAAATAAAACTTAAGCTTTACAAAATTAGTAGAATTTTTTTTTTAGAAGAAGCTATTCAACACATTCCGGTACCTTTCAAACTTAGCCAACTGTTTGAAAAACGACAGGTCTCTTAAATCAGAGTTAGAAAAGAAAAGTCTACACCTCAAAACTGCTCGTTGTTCTAATCAACAAACTGTTCCAAGACAAAAAAAAAAACCTTTGCCTGATAAGAATAAACCTTAGAAATCTTGATAGTAAAGTTTGCTCTTTGTCTGCCAATCTAGACGCCTATTTATGAATACAATACACCTATTTTATATTCTATATGTACACGAAGCACTTCATGTCTCTATGTCGAGAGAAAAAATGTAAATGTAGAAAATAAGTAGAAACCTTTTATTAAAGATTGCGAACGCACACGTATCTGTAACTTCGTAGCCAGCTGTCAGGACAACCCGTCTCTTCATTAGAGCAAGAAAAGCACGTCTAAATCTCAAGACTACTCCATTCTAATCAAATAAATGTTCCAAAATCCTTTCCGTAGGAAGAATACAGCTTAGGAATCTTGATAGTATTGCTTACTTGTAATCTTTTCTGCCTATCTAAACCTGTTTTTAAGGATAAAAATTTCTCCTTTCTATTCAATGTCCATGAAGCGCTTCCTGCCTAGACGTCTTAATAAAACAAGGAAAAGAACCCAGTCGGAGATCTTTCAAAAAAAAAAAAATATGACTCATTACTGGTTTTAAACGCTACATCTGAAAAATAACAAATAGAACAACTCTTCTGTGCCATTTTCTAATGAGAGTTTGATATAAAAATTTGATAGTAGGAAACAAAACAGAAAACTGAAAGTCGGCTACCTGCGGGTTGTCAAATGTTCAGTCAAAGAAATGAGCCGAACCGAGAACCCAATCTTTTAAACAGACCTTACAATGAAATGCAGACTCTCAATTGTACAAACAATCACATCTCAAATGAAGCGACATTGTTAATGTTAATCTAACCCCAGGGACAAATTGAAAAGCAAAACAAGAAGTAGGTGTTAGTTTTAGGGGGAGACCAAGACCAACCTCTCGTCCTACTACTATATGAAAGATGTAGAATTCTAAGAATAAAGATTTAAAAATGAACACACGTTTGTTTAATTAGACAGGCTAGGATCTGACTTGTCTTATTATTTTCTTGACTTCTCTTTAAACCATTTTTAAAAAATAGAGAAGTCAAAAAAATAAAAAGATAAGGCAGGTCCTTGTCTGTGTCAACTGTTAGTTCTCAATCTTGACTGAAGGGATCTCAAAGATATCAAATCAACAATTCAGATGGCAATTTCAACGAATTCAGATTAAAATGCCATTAATGGCAACACAATCCTGAAAATAAAATCCACCAGGAAGAAGAAAAATTATAATCCAAATATGAAAAAACACTTTCAAGAAAACGGAGCTATATCTATTCAAACTCGCCACCTCAAACCACGGGCAACTGCAAACGTTAGCCTACATCTTGAGGGCTCCGTTTCCGGGAAGTATGACTTTTTAACTTAGTCCACTTCCATCCAGTCTTCTCCTCAGCATTAGTATACACACCCACCATAAAATGAGCACATCAAAGGGCTTATTCCACTACTTCCCTCACAAAAATCTGAAATTTTAATTGTTTAAAGCTTATAGGCCAGCGGCTTGAATGAACATGGATGTCTACGGTAAAGCCAGCGTTTGGATTCAGGGTTGACCAGAAGCCATGTATTATGTTAACAAAGAAGAAGAGTTTCCGCAATGAAGAAAGGTGGGAAAGACACTTTATGATACCTACCTACTGCCGATAATTTACAGCGGCTTAACTTCTGTTTGCGCAAATGGTGAAACAGTGCGTTAGATTTAGATATAGCCGACTGCTGAATGTGTAAAAACAATAAGAAATGAAAAAATATAGAGAATTTTACTTCTAATCTTGATTTCCAGAACAGTTCATCTAGTTCCCTTATTCAGTGGCACACTACCTACCGTTTTCTGTGGCCGGCACTGAAATTTCAGGGCATTTAGCAGCTCTGCGACCCCACAATTCGAATCAACTCATGTAAGATTCTTCCTTCTTAGTTAAGGAATTGCTATCCTCGGAAATTTTCAGTCACGCCATCTCCATCCCGTTAAAATGAAAAGACAGAAAATAAAGCTCTACAATTTTCAAAAGCACCATTTGCAATGAAAATGAAGGGTTTGAGCTGAGCACATGAATTGCCATCAAATAAAATATAGAAACCAGGGCTAACTGTCCAAGGGTCACAGTCTACAAAACTGCCCATTTGTGAAGGATATCGTCATCTCTCTCTCTCTCTCCACAATTGTCGTAACTGATCTGAGTGGATCTGCCGTGTCCTGTCATCAATGTGCATGTGTTATTTACCTTAATACAAACTGTCTCAAAACATTCAGTAGAAAACATAAATGATAATTAAAATTAAACACAGAAACTTGACACCTAACAAAGGCTAGATAGTAAATAACGTCAATTTTTGACAGTCACAATCACAAGCCCTGAAAATGGTGAAAAACAAGACCTTAACAGCCACGAAAATAAATCAGATATATACATTGGTAAATCAGAAAGCCACACTTTTAGAACCAAAAAGTCCGAATGATTATGAATCAGATTAAATCGGGATGTTTGTTACTGTGACAACAGAAGAAGCAGTATCACCAGCATTAGAAACACTCGAGTGGCCACCTCTCAAAATGCATAGGAAGCCTCAAAGACTACTTTTTCTGAACAAAACCAATGACAGGTCGTTATTTTCGCACTTAATGAGAGGCCACAACTACCCCAACAACAGCAGACAATTGAATCAAATAAAAAACTAAAAAACTGGTACCCTGATATTTTTGACAAAGTCTCACATGTGCCCTGAACTGTTTGAAGCTGGAACAGTCAAGATCAATTACCTGGGAATGAGGGGAATAGACGAACCCGAAGCCTCCATAATTTGCTCAGGATTTGGTCAGTTTCTTTGGATTAGATTATGTGAAGAAAAGAGGAGCTGGCACTAGATATAGATCAAAATAAACTGAAAAAAAAAAGTGTAGGCGCAGTGCCGAGGTGAGTCAAAGCGACACTCCTTTACAGTCCCGTCTGTTGACAGCAACACTCAAAGCATTCGGGAAAATGGGAAAAACAAAAACTGGAGGGAATCGAACCCAAGACCTGCCACGGCACCGATTTGCCTGGCCACACTGCTATTTTCTATTTATTTTGGATTTGATAGAACAGCAGGTCTCGTTTACTAGAGCAAAGGGGAGCAGGAAACGTTCGCTTGCTTATTCACTTTCATAGTTCATTCTAACGCCTCACCTGGTTCAAATGGAAAAGACCACTCAAGCATTTCTTTCAAATTACATCAAAAGTGTCCTTGTTTTTTAGTCATGATGAATTTGAAGAAGTTGAGTGTGTACTAGGGATGGCGAGTACCGCTCAAGTACTCGAGTTTTAGCCCCGCCGAGTACTCGCTCTAATAGTTTAAAAGCAGTTGTTTTTCTTTCTTTATCTTTACCTTTAGTGCCTTTCGGTGTAAGGTTTAATTGCTATGCACAAACTTTCGCCACTGATCCCTATCTAGACTATTTCTTTTTGCATCTACGAGTTTACAACCTTTCTTTTCCACTATGTCTGCAATTGTCTCTTGCCACAATTTCTTTGGTCTACCTCTTAGCAACTTTCCCTGCTGTTTACATTCTGGGACCCATTCGTAAAATGAACAAATCAACCTATTAGAGATGACGCAAAAGAGGGCAGCAAGAAGAATCTCCCAAAATTATTCACCCAACATAAGCGCCACAGAGCCTGTTAGCAGCGTTGGCCTAGAATCACTCAGCACTAGAAGAAAAAGAGATAATGCTACCATTATGCACAAAATCGTAACCACGACCACGGCCATTGAGCTGCCAACAAATATCGTATTCAACAGAAATACCAGAAAGATAAGAGGCCACTACAGAAATAACATACTTCCATCTTGCCGTACTAACTCCTATTTTCATTCCTTTTTCCCATCTACCATCCGCATTTGGAATGCTCTATCACCAGAGGCAACCGAAACAAATTCATAAGAGCATTTTAAACGGATCATCAACTCATGTTTAGTTTAGAATTTTATAAATTCCCTCTAGATCTGTCAACACTGTGTGTATCACCAAATTTCATTGTGTGTATGTTACATAATGTAGAACTAGTTGTGTGCAGGTGTAACTGTGTACTGTGTGAGCACATGAGAGTGTGTCTGTCTATGTTTGTGTTTGCCAGGGGTCTTTGAACAGGTATTTAATGCATGTCTTTTGTAGGCTGATCCTTCATTAGGGGGCCTCTACATACCGCTGAAGAAGAAGAAGAAGAAGAAGAAGAAGGAGGAGGAGGAGGAGGAGGAGGAGGAGGAGCAGGAGAAGAAGAAGAAGAAAAAGAAGAAGAAGGAGGAGGAGGAGGAAAGAAAGAAAACAGCGATAGGAAAGGAGTTGCTAAACAGCAAAGCCGACAGTTATAAGGATTGATTGTAAAATTAAAAAATGGGGGATCTACTTACAGTTGTTGATGTAGCTGGATGAATTGAACACAACAAAACAGTTTCAAAATTAAAATTCAAAGAAAAAAGAAGGGCCAAGCGTTGACACTTTCACTTGATTCCACACACGAATCTTCACTGACCATGTTAGAGGTGTTTTGGATGCAAAAGACCCGGGTACTTACGATGGGAACGCTAGAAGAGAGGGGGTAAGAATATGTGGAAACTCCAGGATTTATACTTAAATTGAAATAATTCAAACATTTAGCAATGCTTGGTCATTCTTACTTTTCCTGACCGTCTCCCCCTCTCCCTCCCATAAAAAGCGTAATCGTGTAGCAGGGTTTTCCTAAAAATAAATAGGTATTTAAAATATTCCTCTATTTTCCAACCAGCCAACTGTTCGAAAAACGACAGGTCTCTAAATCAGAACCTCAAAACTGCTTGTTGTTCTAATTAATAAAATGTTCCAAGGCACAAAACCCCTTGCCTGATTAGAATAACATAAACCTCAGCAGTCTTGATAGAAGACTTCTATCCTTTTCTAGACGTGTATTTTTATTAAGAATATAAGAAGAGCTACTTAGATGTCTAGAGAAAAAAAATGTAATCATACAAACAAGTAGAATACCCACTTTCTATTTGCTGGGTGCGAAACAATGTGTTTCTCTCGAAAATAAAACTTAAGCTATACAAAATCAGTAGAACCTTTTTTAGAAGATTGAAAAAGCATAGCTATTCAACGCACTCCGGTACTTTTCAGAGGTAGCCAACTGTTCGAAAAACAACAGGTCTCTGAATCAAAGTTAGAAAAGAAAGTCTAAACCTCAAGCTTGCTCGTTATTCTAATCAACAAACTGTTCAAAGTAAAAAATACCAACAAAAAACAACCTTTGCCTGATAAGAAGAAACCATAGAAATCTTGATAATAAAGTTAACTATTTTTTTCTGCCAATCTAGACGTCTATTTATGAATAAGAATACGCACGAAGCACTTCATGTATCAATGTCGAGAGAGAGAAAATTAAAACGTACAGAATAAGTAGAAATCTTTTTTAGAAGATTGCGAATGCAAATGTATATTTAAACATTCCTGTATTTTTGTAGCTAACTGTGAGGACGACAGGTCTCTAGAATTAGAGTGAGAAAAGCACGTCTAAATCTCAAGACTGCTCGATTCTAATCAACTAAATGCTCCAAAATCCTTTCCGTAAGCAGAATAAAGCTTAGAAGTCTTGACAGTAGAGCTTGCTTCTAACCTTTTCTGCAAATCTAAACCTGTATTTAAAAATAAGAATTTCTCCTTTCTATTCAATGTACATGAAGCGTTTCCTAGACGTCTTAACAAAACAAGGAAAAGAACCGAGTCGGAGATCTTATTAAAAAATATGTGACTCATTTCTGTTTTTAAACGCTACATCTGAAAAATAACAAATTATAGAGCATTTTCTGTGCCATTTTCTTATGAGAGTTTGATACAAAAATTTGATAGTAGGAAACAAAACAGGAAACCGAAAGTCGGCTACCTGCGGGTTGTCAAA
>JBCIKM010430947.1:0-10551 GCA_039654465.1 Melibe viridis | reverse complement strand
AGAGCTTGGGAAGAATTCTCTATACCGCTATACAAATCATAACGGGTTGAAGAGAGACACCCGAATTAACGGTTACAATAATATATTATGCCACTGTGGTCACCAAAACAATATTATGCCTCATTTGGGCAAATTAACATTCATCTTATCTTAACTTATCTTATTTATGACGGCGCAAATCGCCTGTAAGGTGTGTTACAATTTGTGTGTGTGTGACAGAGAGACAGCGTTGTGTCGGAAGTGTGCTTCACTTATTAGATGATTTAAATCAAATTTGTGAATTTCAAGTGTGTTCAAGGTTCAATCTCGAGTCTTCAAGCACCAGACAACTTCGATCGAGTCAAAAGGCGAGTTCACGAAGTGGATGTGCAGGTATTTATTCCGTGTTTACTTATTTGTTTTCGTGTAAATCGCCGCTCCTCTGTTTGTGGTTGGATCCGTTCTCTTTGTGAGCTAAGTCTTTCATCATATTTTCCCCTGGGTCCCTCTATGACCCTCGTGTGTCGAGGGGCCCTAAAGCTACCAATTAAAACCTGCCCGCACAGTTAACCCGCCGTCCATCCCTTTTTTTTTTTTGGGGGGGGGGGGGGGGTGTGATTATGCTCCCATGCCTTTTTGGGAGAATGATCCACTAACCCATAGATAACGTTATTTAAATAATAATAATAATAATAAATAGCTTTTATATAGCGCATAACCACGACTTGGTCTTGCTCTATGCGCTTTACAGGCGCAAGAGATCATTTGCTGCAGAGTCAGTCCTCCTTCCATACCTTACGCCTCACACCCCCACATCTCTCCTTACTTTTACAACCAAAAAAAAAAAAAAGTAAAAAATTTTGAAAGCAAAGCGCCTCCTTACTTCGGGCATGTAGTATCAGGAAAGCTAACCTTATATTATGATTTCGTGGATACGAGACCCACAGGCCAAGCCTTTGCTGCAACTCCCTTGCTAGTGTGACAATCTGACACCCCCTTCCCCCCCCTTTCCCCTCTCAAGGGGAGACGTCGTGACCCAATAATGGTTGGGAACCCCTGCCAAGTCAAGTGCAAGGCACTTAAATTCAACCTCAACTTGTTCAGTTGTAGAAGGAGTACTGACGCACACCGCTGATACTGATTTTGTGTGTGTGTGTGTGTGTGGGTGTGTGTGTGTGTGTGTGTATGTGTGTGTGTGTGCGCGTGTGTGGGTGTGTGTGTGTGTGTTTCGGAAAATTGCTCACCTTGACAAATCTTTGAAAATACATGTATAGACGCCATGGAGAGAAATTTTGTTTTTCAAAGATCTTTGAAAACAGCTGTCAAAAACCAAAACAAGACATGCAAAACAAAAAGAATATGAAAATAAAACGAAACAATTCAGATATTCCATTTGCAATCATTTACATTTTATTCTTTTTCCATTCATAGTCTGAATTTCTAAAGCCTTTTTGTACAATAAGAATGACAACCTGTACACAAGCATAGGGAGGAAGCTTTAAGGCCGGTTGTGGTAAGAATTGTCATCATATGTATACGATTTTCATTGGGAAAAAATAAATAAAAATGACAAAATCATAAATGAACTTGTACACATTATGTAAAAAGTATCACAGACAATTTAAATGGATTGGTTGTATCAATGGGATGGTTTGATGATAGTAATGATGATGATGTTGATGAACAAAAAATGAAATTGACAATGAAAATAACACGAATCAAGAACTAGAGACTGCTAGGACTGGAACACATTCCTGGTAAGACTAGAATCCAAAACTAGCTTATCTGAAACCAATAATTAGGATGAAAAAAAAAATGACTGCTGAACACAATATTATTTAAAGTTTTATGAGCACTGCAATGAATAACTTGCCATAGAAAAGCGTGATTTTAAATTAAGAGTAGCAATAATAAAAAAAAAAAAAAACCTAAACCCTTCCCCCAAAAAAAACAAAAAAAAACAAACAAAAACCAAACCGGCAACAAGCAAATGCAAAAAAAAAAAAAAAAAAAAAAAAGGCCTTTAGTCTAGTCCTTTATTTTAATCTAGATTCTACGTGATAGTGACACAATTCACTGGACTGTGAAATCCCTCTTATAATCCCTCCCAGCTATCGCATCCCAAATCACTATGTAACTGTGTTGTTTGAATGGGATGTAGGATCACAATTGTAGCCATTCTGCGTCGGAAACACAAAGCATTATGTACAGGTGCATACAGGATAATATTATTTACATTGGTGATAAAAGGTAAGTCTAAGTACAACCGTGGAATGTACACGCCTTGTTTGTTGTCTTGGTGGAAGGTTTGCAGGGGACTCAGATTATGCCATTTTTTTGGTATTTTTTTTTGGGGGGGGGGGCCTTCTTCTTAATCATTCCATGCAAGTGCGATACTCTACCCCGAGCCTACTGCGTGCATGATGGCTGTGTGCAGATTGGAGTTGTTGCAATGCACAAGTAAATCAGCCAATTCTAAACACATCCTGCCGTTAAAATAATGTGGCTGGCGTAGCTAATATCAATAGACTTCTCACTGGTTCATATACTTATCTCTTCAACGGTAATACAAAAAATATTCTAATGGTTCTCTCTCCTTTCCCTCTCTCTTTGGTTGCCATTTTGCTCATGGCTCTCTCACTCTCTCTCTCTCTCAAGCACACCAAGACTTGCAGAATTTGAAAATGATGTTATCTTACAGATATTTTCTTTCTCTTTAGTAACGGACAATTCAGTAATTGCACACAATTTTCAACTTTCTTTAGGAAACAATTTGTTAATCTTTGTAATGGAAACAGTTTTGAACCTAGAGCAACAACAAAATATCTTCTGTCATTTCCCAACCAGTTTCAATAAAAGAAAAACTGAATGCAAACTAATCATGAATGCAAGCAAATTCCATTACAAAAAAAAAAAAGTTTGTGTCTTTTGTTTGGGCTAATGGCAATGAGGACTTCAGACAGACTAGATCAATGCTCCTTCTAAAATAAAAACAAAAACAAATACCAATGTAAAAACTAGTTAACATTGACATTTCTCCGTTCATAGACCTTCAACCTGTCTTGCCTCTAACTCTAAGAATAAGTAGACAGAAATGTCAAGTACTCAAGCCCATCCAAGATGATCATATCCCAAACAGTCAGTCAACACACTCTCCTATACCACAACCACGCATATCAACTCATGCATCGCACACTATGATACAAGGTGCATCTGGTGACACACGGACATATCTACTTTGGTAAGTCATTCAATGGAATAAACTTTTGTACATGAGATTTTTCACTGTTGCTGTATTTATAATCACCATGACTCCACATGGTGAACAGATTGATTTGTGGTCAAAATTTCAAAACATCTTTCTTATTATTGGACTAAATTCGAATTTACATAATGATATACAGACTTCATTGGGTCCTTACACACTCTCGTTTCAAAATGTAATCAATTCCTTCGTGCACGTCGTGGACAAACTTGTGGGGCTTGGTAAGTTCTGGTTCGTTGGCGATGTCTCGATGACCCAGATAGACTTTGTCGTTCTTGTTACAGTTGCTGGTCGTCTCCTCTGGTTTGTGTTTGTACACACCTGTGCCCACAAGGAGGCTGTGACACGACTCTACTGTCTGCTCCATAAGGTGCTCTGACTCGGGGATGAGTCGTGACACGGGTAGACTTTCTGTGTTGCCATTTGAGTCTTTCTGCTTGATGTAGCGGTTGTACAGGTTGGAGCCCACGATGTCCACATCAGGGTTGTCACTGAAAGGGGAGAAACATGAATATGAAAAATAGATTTGAAATTTTGTTTGCTAAGTTATTCCCATTACAAAAGTGGTAATGTTGAAATAAGGTTCAAAGTAAAAATTTCAACTTAAAGCACAGAACAATTTGGGTTACAATAACAACTTTTCCATTCCAATCAATTAAAAATAAAAGTATCCTTTTTCCTTTACACAACCTATTACTGCAAAATGAATGAATGTGATATCATTTCATTAAGCATTTTATAAACGTATCCTTTCAATTTTATCATGGAATGGAGGCAAAACTTTCAAAATTGATATTCAACAACCAGATGTCATATTACTATCAAGAGTTTGTGAGATCAGCTCTCCTGTTGTTTTACAGTCTATTCAATATGCCCTCTTAAAACTGTCGCACATAAAGTATTCTTTAAAGTCACAGTAGAGCTGTTGTAGTCAGTGTAGTAACAAACTTTGACTTACCCAAAAAAGTAGAGCCTTTTCAGTGGCTTGTTGCAGCCCATCTTCTTGGCCACCTTGGAGACGGTGTGCTCGGCAAACCGATACGTGATCTCACAGGGCTTCCCGACCAGGTTCTGATATGACAGGTCTTTGCCGGTGATTTTCTAAACAGAAAAGAAAAAAATAATCCATTACTCAACAGCTCACATGGATATCTATCTAAATGGATAACAAGTCAAAAATAAAAATTTTGCCATCCTGAACGAGTAGATTCAAGATGACATTCAAAACTAAATTGCTTCTTTTTTTTTCTCTTCTGCATTTGGAATACTAGTTGGTACTATTTTGGATATAGACTCTGTATCTACAAAAATGAGAACTACTACTCCATTATCAACTCCTTCAAAGTATTTGACATCTCACATCCTCTCTTTAGCAGTAAAGAAGGAAACAAATGGGGCAAACAGAGAATAAGAATTAATGAAAAGGAAGTTTAGATAAAGGATACATCATGGAATATTTTAAAAGAATTAATACCCCTTTCAATCTTCATCACCAAAGAAAAATAACACAAAAGAGAAACTCAAAGTACACTTACTCTGTACAAAGCTTCAAGACACAACAGGAAAGCTCCATGACCAAATCGTGGCATGCAAGCTTCTGCCATGAACACTAAGTCCATGTTGCAGGCAATGAGCGGGATCTGGGGTACGTTATGGGGGTCGCTCGGGGCAGAAGTAGGTTTCCCCTCAGTCAGCAGCAGGTCGATGAGCAGCTGAAGGTCAGTCTCCCATCTGCATGGCTCTCCGATCAAGAGGACGACTGTGGTGGGAAAAAGCAATACAAGTTGATTAGAGCCTGTTTTCTTCAGGGTTCAGTGCTATAGAAGTTGACAGTAGTTGTAAGAGCTGTTCAGTATATAATTCCAACGATTATGATTACAAATTTTATTTGAAATAACTCTTTTCTTAAAATTGTGGACCGTTCTAACAGTATTTTTTTTTTTCAAATCAAAATTATGCAAAAGTTTTAATTCTGTATCTTGTACTTTGAAGCTATACTAACTTAATGATGACAAAATATTAAACGAAATAACACCAAAATACACCACAACTCAGCAAAAGGCGATATAAAACATTTATTTACCTTCAACTCTTGGGAAGTTAGGGTTTCCAGTTGCACCTTCTTTGGCCTGAAACATAAAAGCAAAGTTAATTAATTACACAATAATGACTGACATGGACGGGTGGAAATCAATTCTCATGACAGGGGAATTGAAGCCTCACGCTCCTATACCAAATTTTAGGTCAGTATGATTTTGAAGGTTCCCATGATATATTTGATCTTAATTTGAAACTAAAATACCTTGTTTAGTTTTTGGTATTCATTAGAAAATTAAAAAAAAAAAATTTATGACATAAATCTTTCTTTACCGAAAACAAAACTATGAAAAATGGCTAACACTGACATCATGGAAAGTAATAGCAAAGACTCGAGCATTGCTTTGGAAAGACAACGAAAAATTTAGAATCATTTTAACACAATTTCATGGGAACATTTAGACACGCTGGTCAAGTCGTCAAAATAATGATAAAAATCTTATTTTAAATATTGAAAACACAATTCCTTGTAGACTGTACTGATAACTCACCACTTTGACTCTGTTGGAGTGATCCACCATGTCCAGCAGAGGGTAGGCCTGTTTTACGTCATCAACAGTGCATGTATTGTGAAAACCAAGACTAGTGAATGGTTAAGGTAAATCATGTTTCCAAAACAACCCTGGCACTAATGTTTGAAATAGTGCGATCCATTTGTTATCTCCGAGAATATTTTTCATTCTTTTCCACAACTAACAACTTATTTTCGAAAAGGAAAAACAGATTACGGGTCTTTCTCATATTTAACAAATAACGTTGACCCTTTTTTGTAAGTCCACCATAGTAAATGAGTGGTGTGAGAAAGAATTCAGTTATTAAGGTTATTAGAGGCTCGATGATTATGTCCCAATCTGCTGTCTTGCTACAACCTGTCTGAAATACTGCTTAGCATCAGTTTTTACCAATCATGAAGGTCCAAGTTCAGATGTTTGAATACTTAAAATGTATAGAGCAAAGGTCCTGCCTTTTGAGATACTGACAGATTAAAGCATGAAAATAAATATGATAATCTTTGAACTCTGGTTTGAATGCCAAAAGGATACTCTTCAGCGATCTCCAGTCTGTGCTCTTGCCCAATAACCAAGGTGTGTTTGCCATGGAAATCGTTCAACAGTTTGGCTGGCGTTGGGGCATGGATAACTTGCTCAGGGCTGACCTGCACAACAGAGAGATACAAAGGTCGACTATGAATAACTACTGCTATCTCAGTCTCATGAAAAAAAGTGTACAAAAAGTGATAAAATGTCGTGTGAATTTAAGTTAATGCAGACTAAATAATAAGAGGTTTTAGTAGCACATATTCAATTTGTAGCTATGTCTCATTAGGTACTTACATCAATATCGAACCATTTGCTGATTTGACGAGCTTTGTCGTGACTGCGGTTGCAAGCATTTGTGACAAAGGCTACTGGCACCTTGAGGTTTCCATCGGAGTCTTTCAGTTTTTCCATGGCTCTCTTTGCTGGGTCCAGGGGATTGCTGCCTCGGGCCAAAACTCCATCGACATCAAACAAGATGCCAAATTCAGTCTGAAAAAAAAAAAAATTAACAAACCATTTATTTTTAGTGATAAAAAGTGGGATATTTCCAAAACAAAATGAAAATGAAAACACCAGATCCACATTATTGGTAAGATAAAACTCAAGAATGAAAAAAATTTAGAGTTTCAAATGACTTATTCAAGTGTTAAAATTCCAATTACATTCATCATCCTTTTCTTTTTCTTTTATTTTCTGTTATTCAAATTGGAGCAAAATAATCTTGCTTGTCTTACTATTTTATGTCACTCAAATACTTTATCCATGAATATACAATGGATATGATCAATGACCAATTGCGTTGCTAGCTCATTAAACAGGAATTATTGTTACACAACAATGTTGATTTGGGTCTGACAGAGAAAGACTTGATAATCTAAGTAAAAGAAAAAGTTGTGCTTTCGTTTTGACTTTGACTCTGACCTCCTTGAGTATATTGCCATCCCCTGAGTTCGAGTTATATCTCTTTGATAAATAATAGTTCAAAGATTTTCTGAATGAACAATTAGAAGTGTTTGTTGGGCCGTACTGTCTTCGTAAATATGTGGCAGCGACAGAGGGGTAGAAACCAACACGCTTCGAAAAGCTAAACAGCAATCCAGGCATCCAACTTGAAACTAGCAACATTTTGACGGAGCTCTTTACTTAGTGGAAGCAGAAAACGGCGTTGGCTGTAAACAATGTCAATTCCGTGGTCTCTATTTATAGACATGTTTGCTATCCGAATAAAAAACAAAAACAAAAAACAAAAACAAAACAAAACTAAACCAGTACTTCTAAGTAAACTTCAAGTTCTTAGTAGGTCATTATATTTCAAATGGTACTTACTTCTGCCTCCACGGTGTCTGAGCCCATGGAAACATCTGAGGTATCTGTAGGAGAGACAAGAAAAAAATTGAAATGTTCCCTTGTTATGGAAATTCCTAGAAAGCACAGAATAGGCTACATTATGTCCATAGGGAGCATAGCATCCAATCATTCAAGACATTGTAATGAAGATCCACTCAAAAGGAACTAGACTCTACTTATCCATGATTGAAAAAAGGCTATATACCTGAATTATATCCATCAGATTCCTCGTTCCTCATGTCTTGTAAAGTACGCATGTTGGATAGTTCAAAATATAAATGTTGTTGAAGAATATAGAAATTAAGTCTTGTGTAACAATAGTGTGGATTTTCCAAAGTTTATCCTCGGTGGTTTAGATTTGGATTGCTGAAAACGCGTCAAGAACTCCCTTTTATTCCATTTCCAACTTGTTGTTTACAACTGTCCGATTTCGCACCCATTCACACCATTGGATGATAACCATGTCTAAGGCGGAGCCTAACGCGTGAGGTCGACCAATCAGATTACTTGAAAAGTCGGTAAAGGCTAGGGATTTTGACGAGATAACGCGGTGCGTCATCCTTGTGAAAAAAAATTAGTGGTTTGCTACTAAATAAGAAATCCAATGCTGTCATCAGATACACCTTTGGAATGTATAGCTATCGAAGGCATTATTTCAAATGTCTAACCATAGAAGAGATGTAAAATCAGATTGTTCACACGGAAAGCGCATGGCTGCAGAACTCAGTCGAGGTCAGGGGTCAAGGGTCGAACAGCTGATAGTGGTAAACATAAGGACCACGAGACGGGGTATTACCCGCAATTTGGCTTCAACTGAGTTTGATTCCCTTTCCGACCTCGCTTTTCGCTCTTCTCACCTTGATTGCCCCCCCCCCCCTTCTCTCTCTCGATTTCAAATCAAAGAGCATATTTTCCCCTTTTCTGTTATGACATAACTCACGTCTGAACAAAAACGAGAACTCACGTTCACTACTTGACTTTTCCCACTTCAAAAGAAACTCGTCCTGTCCTCTTTTGTGGTCATTCATTGATGTATGCGCACGGTTGTTTCACGTAATTTTTTTGTTAATTTTTTAATTAATTGTGAAAAGAAAGAAAGAAAAAAAGTGATCAATTCCCGCAACCTGATTTTCCAAATTCGTTTGACTTTCTAGCTGTTGACCATGTTGCTCAGGAATCAAAGTTTTCTGTCTCTCTTCGATATGAGGTGAAGCTGCTTTGGCAATTGAAAATAACTTAGTTTATTTTTTGTCGAATTTCTCATTCGTCTCCACTCAAAGAATGGGACAAAACAACAACAAAAACAAGAAAAACAAACAACAGCAATAAAGGAATGCTTTTAGGCGTTGATTTTCCCATCACTTCAGCTTCATTCTTTTCTCTGTCTCTTACTCTTCCTTATCGTTGACGCAATCATACAAATCTTCTCTCCCCCTCCCCCCCCCCCCCCCCCCCCATGGTCTCATCCTCTATTTCTTTGCAAAATATATCCTCCTTTTTTTTTTTATTATACTACTAAACAAGTTCAGAAAGGTTTGACCCCCCCCCCCCCTTTTTTTTTTTTTTTGCTTACTCAAGCTTGTTGCATGAAGAAAAGAAAAAATTATACTTCTAAGTTAGGACTTGCAGACTCCAAAGGTCTTTTTGCTTATCGGAATGCAATCCACAAGGATGGAGGCGTCGGCTATTGACCGAGTTTTTTTTAACTTATCTTTCAGCTGACGGACGGAAAGGTGCAGACGGCCCTGAGGAATAAGAAAGCGACAAGTGTTTCTACTGTTAACTGGACTATAATAAAATGCTATACCTCTTTCAAGTCCAGTTCTTGTGGTCAATTTTTGCTCACTGAGCGAAACGGTGTGTCATCGTGATCTAATCACGAGTAGTGGGGACTGCTTGAACTGTAACCGCTAATCAAACAGCAACCTGTGGTTGGCCGACCGAGTTTCTTGATTATGATTGTGACGGGGTGACGGCCACATAGAATCGAGACAGCATGCAAAGCAGACGTGAACACCGAACGTTGCCCGAACGAGGTCAATGGCAAGTGATAATAATGCTAATAATAATTATCCAATGCATAATAAATACAGTTAAAATAAATGAGTGCGACTGTTCGCTAGTCGTGTGACAGCATTGTTTCACCGCCGCAAACTAAGGCCTCAGTACACGTACTGGCATTGTATTTTGTTTTCTCGTTAAAGTGGGTCATTCACCGTGTTTCTCGAGGTTGGTTAAGAGATCGACGAGGCCTCTGATAACTTTTGCCCCAAACTTCTAGTTTAACCTTTAATCCAAAAGTGCAAAGCAGAACCTATCCATCTCCAGTAATGAAGGCATGCCGATGAGTTGCACCAACGTGCAGTTGCCAAGAGAAAAAGCTTTTGAGAACCCTGCAATCGAATAGTTTTGTGCCTGTACAAAGCCTACCTACCTAATTCTATACCCCCCCCCCTTTTTTTCCCTAATTTAAGACTGACCTCACAACATATATAGAACACAGCTACATGGGAATGATGTGTTTGATCGATGACGAGAAATTGACTCTAGATTGCACACATGGATTTTGAAATCTAGGACAGGAGAAGCTAATTATTTCCACTTGCTTTACTGGTTTAGTGGGCCTTAAGAGAAGTGAGTTTGTGAAAGTAAATAAACAAGCATGTAAAGAAAAAAACCCCAACAAAACAAACCAAACCAAAAAAGACAATGTAAAGCAATAATCAAACAAATAAAACAAAATATGTTTGTTTGTTTGTTTATTGGAGGTTTTAGGGCCCCACGACACACGAGGGTCATAGAGGATCCCAGAGGAAAGTAAGA
>JBCIKM010430836.1:0-10554 GCA_039654465.1 Melibe viridis | reverse complement strand
CTCTCTCTCTCTCTCTCTCTCTCTCTCTCTCTCTCTCTCTCTCTCTCTCTCTCTCTCTCTCTCTCCCTCCCTCTCTTTCTCTCTCTCTCTCTTTCTCTCTTTCTCGCTCTCTCTCTCTCTCTCTTGCTATCTCCAAAGAACATCTTTGGCTATCTCCCTCTGTGAGTGTGTGTGCGCGCGTGTATACCTAGTGTAGAGACAAAGAGAGGAGGGGTGGCGCGGGTGGGTTTGCGTCTGTTATACGCAGCAGGCACCACGTGTTATTAGTACATAGGACATTGGGAGTGAAGTGGTGGTGATGATAAAAGGGAGGAAAACGGGAAAAAGTGTTTCATGAAGTGGATGATTTTATTTTCATCCGATTATTATGCCATGTTTGTGCTCGTTGGATCCGAGGTCGACTATTTTAGATCCCTTTTAATTTACTACCAGTTTATCATGTGGAAAAATGGGGAATGCAAAGTACCTCGTCCCATCCGAGGTCGGTGTATCCGATGTTTATTGTAAATTATATCGATTCAATTATTTTTGGTTGGATTGTTTTTCATTTTTTTTATTGTTTGATACATTTTTGTTTTCTGATGCCCACGCTGGTGCCCCAATGGGGAATATGGTTGCCTCTAGAACATTGCCTTTACCGCACATACTCATATCCATATTTTTTGCTCATGACAGGTTTGTTTTCCTGTCAGTTGCCAGGCGATGTGTGCTGTGGTAGGCCACAGGATCGAGTCAACACTCCCAAGCATTTCTAGCTTTTCTAATTTCTCTTCCATTCTTTTATAGCCTTGTCTCTTATTCTCGACAACACAACTAAACTATTTCCTTGATCACAGCAATTAGGTAATCGATCTCAGACAGAGACGATATTTGATCACCATGTCTGCTATCTTTGTGCAGTGACAAATACATAAATTATCGCATTTTAGCAGTCAGTAGCTTTATCACGAGACTCCGAAAGCTGACGACACACGAGGACATGATCTCACGTGACCAAAAAGAGGTGGAGCAGTGAGGTGGAGTGCAGGGGCAATGTGTGTTGTGGTATGGTGATGGTGGTGGTGGTGGTGGTGTGTATGTAGGTATGTGTAAACACAGTAACATCGATATTCATCTCGATTCCCTTCATCTTTTCCACATCACCTACTTCATCATGCAGCGTTGATCGCCGTTTTAAGAGTTAATTGAAGGGAGTTCTAGGGCCAGGACAATCTTTGCATAATTCGATCAGTGTCCTTATAATGTCCTCGTCATCATGCCTGAGCGTTTCATTGCATGGACTTGGAGCACACCAATTTGCAAACGCCCTCACACGTGTCGTCCTTTATTGATTGAGTTTCGTTAGGCTTTTGTTTATTTAAATTGTTTATATATAGGCAGCTATGATGACGCACACAGCAACGGTAACTCGAATAATTTACCAGCATTAGCAGCACTTTAACGTTCATGTAGACTATGAACGTCAGAAACCATGGCAAGTCGTTGTGTGTGTGTGTATGTGTATGTGTGTGTGTGTGTGTGTATTTACGTGTGTGTGTGTATGTGTGTGTATGCGTGTGTGTCTTTGTGTGTGCGTGTGAGTGTGTGTGTATCTTTGTGTATGTATGTGTGTGTGTGCGTGTGTGTATGTGTGTTTGTGTCTTTGTGTGTGTATGTGTGTGTGTATGTGTGTGTGTGTGTCTTTGTGTGTGTGTGTGTGTGTGTGTGAGTGTGTGTGTATCTTTGTGCATGTGTGTTCGGCTGTGTGTGTATCTTTGTGTATATGTGTGTGTGTATGTGTGTATATGTGTGTGTGTGTATGTGTGTGTGTGTGTGTGTGTGAGTGTGTGTGTGTGTGTGTGTGCGTGCGGCTGTGTGTGTATCTTTGAGTATGCGTGTGTATGTGTATTGGGAGGAGAGAGGGGTTGGGTTCTTGGATGAATAATAGATGCTCTGAGTTTGGGTTGGTGATTACAATTAAAAAGAAGGGTCTAGTCTATTTTTCCAGCCCATAAAAGTAATTTTTCAACACTCCGCTTCGAAAATTGAAGCTGGGTCTTGTGAACTGGAGCGTGTTAGTGTTAGGGCGTCGTCATCCACTTTGACTGGTTATCACAGCTTACTTATAGTTCAGATAAAACAAGCAGGTTGGCCCACCGGCAGTAAACTTACATCAGTTATATATTCCCGAAACCAAAGTTACACAAGTGAGATATGGTGCAAAAAAAAAAAAAACAACAACAACAACAAAAAACAAAAACAAAAACAAAAGCAAACAAAAAACAAAAACAAAAACAAAAACATAACAAAACAAAACAATTGAAAAAAGGGGGTGGGGGTTGGTCAAATTGTCGGCATATTGCACTAGTGTCATGTAAATAAAAATAAAGTCTTGGTCCTGATCTTAAAACCTTTACACGAAAGTTCCACCTGAAGGAAGGGATAAGCCGCGATTTGCAAGGGTGCCTATTTTAGTGTTCCTCCAAATTATAGGACCTACTCACTGACGGGGCATTTTGCTGAGGTGTGTTTTAGGCTGAAATAACAGTCAGCTGACGGGTCCAAACAGCGCAATGTGCAGGAAACAGAAAGAGGAGACATCACCTGTCACTGTCTGCGGCCATTAGCAGTTATTTTGGCCCTGAAACACACCACGGTGACATGGCCTGTTAGTTCAGGCGTGCAGGCCTTATCCTTCGAAAAAAGTAATTAAAGATGACATTGCTTGATTTTTACTTTTTGCTGTCTGTGCTTCCTTTTCGAATATAGCGATATCCCTAAATTCTGATGTTGAAGAAAGAGATGTGTCGGGGGAAAATGAAACCAGCTGTCAACCATTGGAGCTTGTCATGTTTCCGTCTCATGTAATTTGAGCGTATGCACAGTACAATGTAAAAATAAAAATAACTGGTATCGCGTTATGGACCTTATCATGATATAAGTCTAAATGTTATGCATCGATATGTTTATTTAGCAATTTATTGCTGGAATGTGTAATAATGGGGACTCCTAACAACTTATTCTAGTACCGTTTGTGACGAATTTTGTAGTTGATCTATAAAGGTGGCTTCGATCAAAAATGGGTAAATTAGAAACAGGAACGTTTGCGTTGCGTTTCATCCTTTAAAGTGGGATTGCATTGGTTAATATTATCAAATGGTTGTTCTTTACCCATCCTCTCGTTGTGAAATTTGTTGAGTGTGCAGTTTACGTTAAAAACAAAACAAAACAAAAACAACAATAACAACAACAAAAACAAAATAACAACTCCAAAAACTATTGGTTGGTAGGTGTCTGTTACTAAAACAGGCCCTTTGTTCTCTAGTCCGTGACAAGTACGAAATGAATTCACGCGACGGGCTAAGAGAGATTTCAAAACTACTTTAAAAAACTCATTACACATCAAGCTTTTATTTCTGTGGTGACCAAGCCGAATGTTGCATAAACCAGGAATTATAAAAGGGTGCGTAAAAAAAAAAGTTATCTTTAACTATGTCTTGTGCCCAAGAAATTTATAAAGCTGCGTGGTTTTTGTTTACTTTTTGCAGGTCCAATAATATCCACAGAAGCCGAAATGATAGAGAGGCAACTCTGTTCAGCCACATGCTTAACCTTTGGCACCTCCCCACGTTATCTCCTCCGTCCCTGGGAAAACAAGAGCTTCATACGGCACACCAGCAGTCAGTTGTCCCACTTACCCACTGGTACACTGTCACATGTGTGACAGTTACACATTATGTTGTGCTTGATTTGTCAGTCACAAGGTCATGTCATTGTCAGGTTAGATTTAAGTCTGTCCAAAGTACTGTCGTCTTGTCTCAGCTTAGCCCGCCCCACCTTTACTTATACTACGAAAGTCTCCTTTATATCAATTCAATCTACAGTTAATTACAAACATGGATTGAGGTCTGTTTGGCACGGAGAATGCTCAGTTCTTTGAAGTGTGCAATTCATGGACTGCTTAAAAGTACACGATCAAAACTGAATGAAAAAAACAAAAACAAGTAGGACTTGGTCGGCTGTTATCTAGCTGCTTATCGTGCGTCAATTGTCACTGCTCGGTGCTCGATTACACGGGTGTCGATGTAATACAGGGCGGTTTGATAAAAAGGACAAACTTCCCGGCCAGGGCGAGTTGTCACAAATGGAGTTGGGTCAACTTTCTGGCTCATATTTTTTTCATTTATTAACTCGAAGATAAAGTAATTCTTTTATTTTGTATCAGAGACAATGGGTTGTCAAATTGCTGATTTTTTATATTTTCAATAAAAATATATATTGAAAATTGTGACATGCCCCCCCCCCCCCTCCATTCCCCCTAGTAGATAACGTCCCGATGAAGTGTTGGCGTTTATAAGTTTACCGATTGAATCACCCTGTGGTATATCATGTCAGTAGATAGGTCTGAACACATTGTCACCTTGCAAATTCAATTTTGGTACAATGATACTGTAATTTTCGCATTGTTTATCCTAGCCTTTGTATCAAAAGAACTCGTACGAGTACATTCAAACAGTGTAACTGCATAACGTCAGACAGATAAGAGTTATTGGAGATCAGGAATGCAAACAGCAGTGTGTGTGTGTGTGTGTGTGTGTGTGTGTGTGGTGAAGTGATAAAAACGCGCCCAAAATAAATCATAAATAGCAACGCTTCACTTATTGACAAGCTAGATACCTGGCAGTATCTACTTGCTGTGTTGACCTCGGCTTGACTTTTCTCTCTTAAAGAAGAAAATTCTGCAACCAAATCAGGCCATATGACGTTGGGAAAGGTAAAACTATGAGTTACAGTTACAGTAAGAAGACAAGAAGCAGCGCCTGCAGTGGATTCCTCTGAAGCAATTCCTCGACTTTCCAAATTCTAGACTGAAATGAAACCTCCTCGCGGCCACTCCTCAACGACCCTAGATCCAAGCTGTGAAATGAAATCCGCTCGAGTTCACCCCTCAACTCCCCTAATTCCATACTACAAAATGAAATCTCATCGAGGTAATCCCTCAACCAGTTTAATTCCATACTGTGAAAGGAAGTCTCATCGAGGTTCTCCCTCAATCAGTCTAATTCCAGACTGTGAAAGGAAATCTCATCGAGGTCATCCCTCAGGCTGCTACCCCAATTCCAGACTGTGAAATGAAATCCCAGGAGGTCATCCCTCAACTACCCTAATTCCAGACTATGAAATGGAATCTCCAGAGGTCATCCCTCAACTACACTAATTCCAGACAGTGAAATGAAATCTCAGGAGGTCATCCCTCAAACTACACTAATTCCAGACAGTGAAATGAAATCTCAGGAGGTCATCCCTCAAACTACACTAATTCCAGACAGTGAAATGAAATCTCAGGAGGTCATCCCTCAAACTACTCTAATTTTAGACTGTGAAATGAAATCTCCAAAGGTCATCCCTCAACCAACCTAATTCCAGACTGTGAAATGAGATCTCCAGAGGTCATCCCTCAACTACCCTTATTCCAGACTGTGAGATGAAATCTTCTCGAGGTCATCCCTTAACTACCCTAATTCCAGACTATGAGATTATCTCGTCGAGGCCATCCCTCAACTATCTTAATTCCAGACTATGAAAAGCAATACTCCACAAAGCTTCCCCTTGACCACCACACTAATTGTAGAGTATGTAATTAGTTAATCCTTCTGATTTGAATATCATCCCCAGGCCTTTTATATGGTTGCCTTTTGTGATCTAAGAGTGGGCGCCCCAACAGGCCAGGCGTAAAAAAAATTATTCCATTTTTTAGGACGCATAGACATACTGGGTTAAGAGAGAGGCTCCCAAGGGGAGTATTTGAATGACGGGTAAGCTCAAAGATCACACGTTTTTCTTTGTTTGTCGATGGTTTTAGCGGACCACAAGACATGAAAGTCAAAGAGGTGCCCATGTGGAAAAGAAGATGACAGATGAATTCAAAGAGTAGAAGGGCTTTGACCCTGTATAAGACATGTTCACAATAGATTGTTTCTTTGTTTATTAGTAGTTTTAGGGCCCTACGACACACGAGGGTCATGGAGGAGCCCAGGGAAAAGTAAGATGATATAATAAGAGCAGATCAAACCACAAACAGCAGAGAAATGATTTACACTAAAAAATATATATATATCATAGCTTAAAAAACATACAAGCACCACAGAGATTTGATTTACAATTGCAAAAAATGTCATCTCTCCTTACAAAAATTAACAATGTCCATCACCCACAACTGTCAGCAATACGGTCCAGGAAGATCTGGGTTCTTTAAACCTTCGTTGTGTTCTAAATTATTCAGTACGATTCAGTTGTTTGTTTATTGGTGGCTTTTAGGCCCCACCACACACGAGGGTCATTGTTTGCTTGTTTACTGGATGTTTTAGGGTCCCACGACACACGAGGATCATAGACGAGCCAAGGGGAAAGTAAGATAAAAGCTGTAATGTTCTCAAAGTGTGAAGATCAAGCTCAGTAATTAGTTAAACGATTTGGTCAGTTTGTTTATTGGAGGTTTTAGGGCCCCACGACAGACGAGGGTCATAGTCAAAGAGAAGCCCAGAGGAAAGTGAGATGAAAGAATAAGTTAAAAGAGGGACCAGATCAAACCACAAACAGCAGAGAGATGATTTACACTGAAAAAAAAAATCTCTACTAAATATCGACACAACAGAGAGATGATTTACCATAAAAAAATCCCTCCTCTACTAAATATCGACACAACAGAAAGATGATTTACAATGAAAAAAAAATCCCTCCTTCCAAAAATAAGCAATGGCTATCACATACAACAGCATTATGGTAAGAAGACCCAAGATCTTTAAACCTTCTTTGTGTAAAAAAATACTCAGTACGTTCAACTTGTGACTCTGCAGGCATGTACCAAATGGCAAGAAATAAGGGATGAACATTTGAGTTGCAAACAAGACAACAAAAACAGGACATCAAAGAAAAGGGGAAAAAGTAAGACAATAGCTTCAGTGTAAAAGAAAAGAACCAGAAGTAGAAGAGCCCACCAGGGACTCCTACCAACCACCCCCACGTTTAACTTGTGACCTTGCAGTTATGTACCAAAAGGCAAAAGGGATGACCACCTAATTGCATACAAGACAAGAGAAACAGGACATCACAGAAAAATGGAAAGACGGAAGCTTCCCTGTAAAAGAGAAGAAACAGAAGCAGAAGAGCCTATCATGGACTCATACCAACCACCAGCATTTACAGGAAAAAAAATAATCATATCTCAGCATTTCATAGGGAGATGATTTACCCTAAATTGAAAAACCAACAATCTCCCATAATTTCCTCTGTGGTATTCGTGAACTCATTCCCATTTCTCCTTGATGACATCAAGTTTTCAGTGGCTTACAGTAGGTACCACAAGCGCACAAGTTACAGAAAAAATGAAGTTCCAAATCAATGGAAAAAAATCAAATGAACTAAAAAAAAAAAAACAACAACAAAAAACAAAACAACAACAACAAAACCCCAAAAAACAAAAACAAAAAATTTCTGTGGGGAATTGTCTCAAAATTGCTTTATTTTCTCATTTTCTACATACATACAAAACAACCTCAGAGCAACTTAAAATTACAAGAAACAAAGCAAAAAAACAGGAATTTCCTGAAATACCACAACACAAACCACACCCCTTAAAAAACAACGTATGCACGCTTGCATACACACTCACGCTCGCATACATACACACACACACGCGCGCGCGCACACACTCACACACATGAATTATGCTCAGATTAAGGAACAACAAGCAATTTTCCTCTCGACCTGTAAAAGTGAAAACCAACACAAAATACAAACCCATCTGACAACAATAAAACCCTCAAAAACATTCCAACTCACAACTGAACACAAATTAAGCCCCCCCCCCCCCCAAAAAAAAAACAAAACAAAAAACAAAATAAAAATAAAAAAACAAAACAAAAAACAAAAAACCAACAACACAAAAATAACCCGCCCAAACAAAAAAAACAAAAAACCAAACCAAACAAAAAAACAACTACCCCCAAAACACAACAATAAACATGCAGAATTTAAAAAAAGTAAAGAACATAACTTACATCCTCCAAAGAGAAGCCTAACAGTTGACTGGAAAAGTAGACAGTTCATATGTATAATTTTCATTATGGACCTTAAAGGGAAAACGGATATTTCCAAATGTTTTAAATATTGATGTGAATCAGTTCCAATTGTATAATACCTGGAAGCACAAGTTTAAGTTGGGCAAAAAAATAAACAAAACTAACTACCTATTGATAAAGCAAAGCTTGACTAAAGCATTAGTATTAAACATAGGGGAAGAGGAATAAGTACTTGGAGTAGAAACATAACATTAAAGTCGTGTAACAAAAGGCATGAAATGGTAAGTGACTGTTGAAATACAAATAAAACAACAAGAACAGGACAGAAAAGAAAAGGGGAAAAAAGTAAGATGTGATAGTTTATTTGAAGTAGAGAAAAGAAACAACAGTAGAGCTCTCCAAGGGCTCTTCCTGCAATCTGTAATGGTAGTCGTAAGGGTAGCAACAGCCGTCTTACAAAGTAGAGGCAGTATCCTTAGAAAGTAGTGCAGTAGTAAGAGGAGTAGCATCAGTAATAGTGGTGGTAGTTTTTTTTTTTTTTACAGCAAATCTATATAATATGTACTTCTAATGATAGTCTTAGCACAAAAAAGATTTCAGCTTAAAAGCAGCAAGTATAATTTAATTCAGTAGCATTAACTCAAAAGGCACAACACCACAACATTCCAAATTAATCTTGTGGCCATTACAACCCCATCTTTAACAACAACAGCAGCAACAAAAAGAGAAAACAAATGGGAAAACACAGGCTTCTCTCACTTAGTTCTATCCATTAAAAAAAACAAACCAAGGAAATAAATAGATTTTGTTCAAAATTTTGATAAAAGTTTTGTTTGTATATTTGAGGTTTTAGGGCCCCACGACACATGAGGGTCATAGAGGAGCCCAGAGGAAAGTAAGATGATAGAATTAGTTGAAAGAGGGAACAGATCAAACCACAAACAGCAAAGAGATGATTTACACTAAAAAATAAATAAATATCTCTCAAAACACATATCGCCACCACTGAGAAATGATTTACAATGACAAAAAATATCATCCCTCCTTACAAAAATAAGCAATGGCTATCACATATAACAGCATTATGATTCAGGAAGACCCAAGATCTCTAAACCCCCTTTGTGTACAAAAGTACTCAGTACGTTTAACTTGTGACACTGCAGTCATATACCAAAAAGCATGAAATAAGGGATAAGCATTGAGTTGCAAACAAGACAACAAAAACTGGACTCAGGACAGAAAGGAGTAGGGCAAAAAGTAAGACAAAAAGCTTCAGTGAAAGAAAAGAAACAGAAGTAGAAGAGGTACCAGGGATGTCACCAACCTCAATTCCCCAGTGGACAGCTAAAAATTTTAAACGAGGCTGTGGGTTAAAAACAAAAGACTGTATTTCTCTTGGGAAAATGTAGTGTGTCATGGGACCCTAAAAACCTCCAATAAACAAACAAATCTTCTGAAGTTGAGCTCAGGGATGCTGCCAACCAGAAGATTTGTTTGTTTGTTTATTGGAGGTTTTTAGGGTCCCATGACACACTACATTTTCCAAAGAGAAATACAGTCTAAACAAATGCAATATACCTGTAACAAAAAGAACTTAAGATAAATTTGCAGCATAAAAAATCAGTACCTAACTATAGACACTTCAAACTCATAAAAGTTCCTTGAAAAAAAATATATCTGTAATCCATTGAAACAAAAATAAAATTCTGTTTAGTTTGTAGAATGGAGAAATGGAGAACAACAACAACAACAAAAAAAAAAAAAAGAAAAAGAAAAATCTCACTGATATATTTTACAGAGAGATTATAAACTCCTGACTCTTAGAGTTTAAGTCATATACCTAATGGATAAATTAATAGAAATGGTAATGGGAATTCCCAGAAAACAAAAGTGTCAGAATCATATCTGTTAACACATTAGGGAATTTTGTAATATTATGTTAAGCTATGAAAAGGCGCCCACATCATCTTGCAAAATAAAAAAAAAAAATGCAGCACATGTTTAGTTTAGAGTGAAAAGGTTTTGTTTAATTATTGCTGGCATCATGACACATCAGAATCATAAAGGCGCCCAGGTAAGGAGAAAAAAAAAAATGATGATAAATGAGTTTAAAGAGCAGGCAGTTTATACCCTGCCACAGACATTTCACAGAAAGATGATTTCATTGAAAAAAAAAAAAATCATCTCCCACAAAAAAACACAACAAAACCCGCAGGGGTGGTGGGGTGAGAGAAAGACACACTCTTTTAAGGCACAACAGGCAGGGCCAATAGTATCCAAGAGAACACAAAGCATAAGTGTGTTTGTTTACTCCAGAGACCACTCTTAGGGAGTGTTTTTAAAAGTAAGAGTAAGATGATAGGTCAAGCTAAAAGAAAAGGAAAAGAAGTTGAGCTCAGGGATGCTGCCAACCAGAAGATTTGTTTGTTTGTTTATTGGAGGTTTTAGGGCCCCACGACACACAAGGGTCATAGAGGAGCCCAGAGGAAAGTAA
>JBCIKM010430726.1:0-10555 GCA_039654465.1 Melibe viridis | reverse complement strand
CGGGAGCTAAATGGATAAAAAGCACGATCGCCAAAAGATTTAGATCATTTTTTTTCTTGGGGGGGGGGGAGGGGGGAGGGGGGGGCATAGATAATAAGAATTTGCTTGCTTACGGTAAGGAACGGGGTGGATTATAAAGACTCAACAAATCAGATAAATAAAATGGCAAATATTCCTTTAAAAAGTTGTAACAGGCAACAGCAATTTCATACAAGAACCTGTCATGGACAGGCAACCAGTGTAGTGATAAAAACAAAGGTGTGACGAGATCATATTTCTTTTTCTTGCAAATTAGTCTGACAGCTTGATTTTTAATAATTTTGGTTTCTTGATTTCATTCTTTGGTTGATTATACATTATAGTGAGTTACAGTAGTCTAGCCGAAAGAAAATGAGAGAATACATGGATTTTTATAGAATTTAGATTTAAGTAACTAGAAATGGGGGATATTCTCCTTAATGTGATGCCTCCAAGACATGTTAATCAAATAAAAAACAACTCTTAGATTTCTTGCTCGGTCAGTGAAATTAACTTTTCTTATCAGTAATATTCTGTTTCCTTCCCAGGGCATGACATGCCGCCTCATCGCCCCAGAGCTCCCCCAGGCTATTGGGATGACGGAGATGACGACGACGACGACGACGACGACAACCCCGGCTCTGGGCGCCCTGGTCCTCGCTACTCCTCTCCTTTCACATACTTGACTTCTATCCTTCCTAGGCGCAGTCTTCCTCGATTCGCTGACAGAATTCTGCCTTCGTGCACCACTATCACCATCCGAACTACAACTCCCCATGTGGACACCCCTCCCACCCCTACCCCTCCTACTCCTGCGCCTAGAGCCCCCTCTCCAGGCCCGCCCAGAGCACCCTCCCCCCTCCCAGGCCCGTCCACCGCCCCCTCCCCTGTCCCTGGCTCGTCTTGTCTTGTCCATGTGGAGTCTCGTGTCCTGCCAGATGTTTTTGTTCGTAATGTCATAGGTGGCGGCATATTCGACCTCCACCCTCCCTCGCCTGTGGACTCTGAAAACGACTTCCTTTTGGTAAGTGTAACAATTTATTTATCCCCCCCTCTCTCTCTCTCTCTCTCTCTCTCTCTCTCTCTATCCGTGTGTGTGTGTATCTCCGTCAGTCTGTCTGTCTGTCTGCCTCTCTCTCTCTCTCTCTCTCTCTCTCTCTCTCTCTCTCTCTCTCTCTCTCTCTCGTTCTCTCAGATTAGTATTTAAAAGTTGTCTTGTAGCAGTGTGTGTGTATGTGCGTGTGCGCGCGCGAGCGTGCGACCAACTTGCAAGCTGGTTTCACAGCCTCTTTTGGATTGTTTGTTGGTCGTTTTTTCTTTGTTTATTTATTTTGTTGAATCTTTTGTTTTCTTTTTTCTTTTTTGTTATTTCTTTGCTCTTTGTTTTGTTTGTTTTGTTATTTCTTTGCTCTTTGTTTCTGTTTGCTTGTTGTTGTTGTTGTTGTTGTTGATGTTGATGTTGCTATTTGGGACGGGGGGGGGGGGGTAAGGGGGAACTGAGGTCCTTTGTTTGTATGAGTGTGTCAACGAACAACAAACTTGCAGTCTCATAAATTGAGATAATATATATTTTGATTTCTTTTCCCCCCACAGCGTCACTTCCCACATGTTGGCTACCCTCAGACACGTGCAGCAAGCCCTCCACTATGTGAAGCTCGCCCTCCACCAGCAGGCAGCTTTTCACCACCAGCAGGCAGCCTTTTTCCACCAGTAGGCAGCCTTTTTCCACCAGTAGGCAGCCTTTCACCACCAGAACGCAGCCTTTTATCACCAGGAGGCAGCCGTTCACCACCAGTAGGAAGCTTTTTATCACCAGTAGGCAGCCTTTCACCACCAGAACGCAGCCTTTTATCACCAGTAAGCAGCCGTTCACCACCAGCAGGCAGCTTTTCACCACCAGCAGGCAGCCTTTTATCACCAGGAGGCAGCCTTTTATCACCAGGAGGCAGCCTTTTATCACCAGTAGGCAGCCTTTTATCACCAGTAGGCAGCATTTTATCACAAGTAGGCAGCCTTTTATCACCAGGAGGCAGCCGTTCACCACCAGTAGGCAGCCTTTTATCACCAGGAGGCAGCCTTTTATCACCAGCAGGCAGCCTTTTATCACCAGCAGGCAGCCTTTTATCACCAGGAGGCAGCCATTCACCACCAGTAGGCAGCCTTTCATCACCAGTAGGCAGCCTTTTATCACCAGTAGGCAGCCTTTTATCACCAGGAGGCAGCCGTTCACCACCAGGAGGCAGCCTTTTATCACCCGGAGGCAGCCTTTTATCACCAGTTGGCAGCCATTCACCACCAGAACGCAGCCGTTCACAACCAGTAGGCAGCCTTTTATCACCAGTAGGCAGCCTTTTATCACCAGTAGGCAGCCTTTTATCACCAGTAGGCAGCCGTTCACCACCAGCAGGCAGCCTTTTATCACCAGTAGGCAGCCATTCCCCACCAGAACGCAGCCATTCACCACCAGAACGCAGCCTTTTATCACCAGTAGGCAGCCGTTCACCACCAGCAGGCAGCCTCTTATCACCAGTAAACAGCCTTTTATCACCAGAAGGCAACCGTTCACCACCAGCAGGCAGCCTTTTATCACCAGTAGGCAGCCTTTTATTACCAGTAGGCAGCCATTCACCACCAGGAGGCAGCCGTTCACCACAAGCAGGCAGCCGTTCACCACCAGGAGGCAGCCGTTCACCACCAGCAGGCAGCCTTTTATCACCAGTAGGCAGCCTTTTATCACCAGTAGGCAGCCTTTTATCACCAGTAGGCAGCCATTTACCACCAGAACGCAGCCTTTTATCACCAGTAGGCAGCCGTCCACCACCAGCAGGCAGCCATCCACCACCAGTAGGCAGCCTTTCACCAGGAGGCAGCCATTCACCACCAGCAAGCAGCCATTCATTACCAGCAGGCAGCCTTTTATCACCAGTAGGCAGCCGTTCACCACCAGCAGGCAGCCTTTTATCACCAGTAGGCAGCCTGTTATCACCAGTAGGCAGCCTTTTATCACCAGTAGGCAGCCATTCACCACCAGGAGGCAGCCGTTCACCACCAGCAGGCAGCCGTTCACCACCAGGAGGCAGCCGTTCACCACCAGCAGGCAGCCTTTTATCACCAGTAGGCAGCCATTCACCACCAGGAGGCAGCCGTTCACCACCAGCAGGCAGCCTTTTATCACCAAAAGGCAGCCGTTCACCACCAGGAGGCAGCTTTTCACCACCAGCAGGCAGCTTTTTATCACCAGTAGGCAGCCATTTACCACCAGAACGCAGCCTTTTATCACCAGTAGGCAGCCGTCCACCACCAACAGGCAGCCATCCACCACCAGTAGGCAGCCTTTCACCAGGAGGCAGCCATTCACCACCAGCAGGCAGCCGTTCATTACCAGCAGGCAGCCTTTTATCACCAGTAGGCAGCCTTTTATCACCAGTAGGCAGCCGTTCACCATTAGGCAGCCGTTCATCACCAGCAGGCAGCCTTTTATCCCCAGTAGGCAGCCGTTCACCAGTAGGCAGCCGTTCACCACCAGCAGGCAGCCTTTTATCACCAGTAGGCAGCCGTTCACCACCAGCAGGCAGCCGTTCACCACCAGCAGGCAGCCTTTCACCACCAGCAGGCAGCCGTTCACCACCAGGAGGCAGCCGTTCACCAGCAGGCAGCCGTTCACCACCAGAAGGCAACCGTTCACCACAAGTTGGCAGCCGTTCACCAGCAGGCAGTCCTCCATTTCTGGCTACGCCTCCTCCAGGAGGATGTCCGCCATCCGCTCCCATCCCAGAGCGTCGCGCACGGGAGAGACACGAGGGACCAGGTCCCATTATGAGGATACCAGTGAGGTACGTGTCCACTGACGCGACCGCTTATATGCGTCCTTGTGTGTTTTTGTGTGTGAGTACACGCGCGCACGCGTGTCTGTACCGTATCTTGTGCTAGAGTGACTGTGACTCTGTGTTTGTGTGTGTTTGTGTTTGTGTGTGTGTGTGTGTGCGTGCGCGCGCGCTTGTAAAATATGCTCAAATTCACTTTTTTATGAGTAGCTATCGATATGTCAATCTTATTGTTAATTGTGATAGACAATTTGTCCGACTTAGTGTATAGTATGCGTGTGTTAATGGACAGGAGATAGATCAGTGAAATGTGTATGAGTAGATTTCTTTGTAAAGCGCCAGTGAGCAGCATTGAAATGGACGCTGGCGCTCTATAAATTCAACTATTATGTTATGTTTTGTTATGTTACTCCATGCATAAATGCATAGTTGCACAACATACTACCATATAGTACAATATAGTCGTTGAGCACATGGTCAATGTGTAGACATGACAATGTCCCGGAGAAAAGGTCCATAAATAAATACAAATAATAAACATTGCACAATATTGGCTCAAAAGAAGTCTCGCAAAATGCCCAAAAGTAACTGAAGACAAATCTTTCAGCACAATAGTTAAACCAATAATATATCCTGGATGTTGTGTAAGGGATCCACACATTAAAAAACCAAAACAAATAGAGGAATTAGAGTGTCCAAAAGAATGCAGCACGGTTTTTGACGAACAACTACGGATGCTCAGAAGGAAACACAAAAACTGACATGCAGAACCAAAGATGGATTCCCCAGGAGGAACACACGGCGAAGAAAAAGGCTACAACTTTTCACAAAGGTATAAAGAATCTTCTGAATATTCCCACTGATAAATGCAAAGTTAACCATGATAGAATAAATTGACTAAATAAACTAACATCCCAGCATCACTTCAAGACTGCCACTTGCATTCGTTCTTTCCTAACACAATAAGACTGGAACGGAATCCCGGAATTCATCAGATTCAGGCCAAATGTGGACAAATTCAAGCAATGTCTTGATTACATCACACTCAGATCGATGTATTGAACAGTTCTCTCTGTGGCCCATTGAAACTTAATTTGTTCTTGATAGGTCTCGTTATACTCGTTCTCACTGAGTCAGTCGATATCCCTGAAGAGGAGGGCAACATGTCAGTCGTCACGACCAGGACTCGAACCGAGGACCTTTGGGTTGCCGCTCTACAATTCTGCGGTTGTTGAGACCAACTTGAAATGCTTCTCCCTTTCAATTGCGCAAAGTGAAGGACGCCAACAGAGTTATACGGACACAATAAAAAAAAAAAAGAATGGTGTAGGTTTTGAATTGTTTTTCTCAGTCCATATGTTGACACCGTACGGATATGATAACTAACCATGGGTTGATTTGTGTGGAGGTTGCAGGATTCCATTCCAAGTGTCGGCTCCTCTTATTTGTCTTACGTAACCCTTATTTTGTCGTTAATCGGGTGTGACTTTGAAATGTAATCCAAAGAAAGGTTCACTTCAATCTAAGAGAGTAGTGGGCGGTTGACGGTTGTCCCTGGTGGGCATTTCTACTACGTGTTTTTTATTTTTTACACTGAAGCTATCGTCTTACTTTTTCCCCCTCTCTGTAATGTCCTGTTTTTGTTGTATTGTTTGCAAATCAGTGGTCATCCTTTATTTCATGCCTTTTGGTACGCCACTGCAGTCACAAGTTAAGCGTATTGAGTACTTTTGTACACAAAGGGGATTTAAAAATCCTGGGCTTCATGAACCAGTATGCTGTCATGAGTAATGGCCATTGGTTATTTTTGTAAGGAGAGATGGCATTTTTTGCCATTGTAAATCATCTCTTTATGGTGTCAATATGTGTTTTGAGAGATGATCATATTTATTTTTATTCGTCTAAATCATCTCTCTGCTGTTAGTCGTTTGATCTGTTCCCTCTTTAAACTAATTCTACCATGTTACTTTCCTTCGGGTTCTATGGCCCTCGTATGTATTTAGGCCCTACAACCTCCAATAAACAAACAATCGGAGAGTAACTTTAAAACAAAAACATGGAGCTCTCCCGTTCTCAGCTTCATGTCTTATTGCTTTGCAATGCTCACCTTGTGTGTGGATAATGAACGTATGTAATACCTGGTGTGTGTGTGTGTGTGTGTGTGTGTGTGTGTGTGTATGTGTGTGTGTGTGCGTGTCTGTGTGCGTGTGTGTGTGTGTGTGCGTGTCTGTGTGTGCGTGTCTGTGTGTGTGTGTGTGTCTGTGTGTGTGTGTTAGACTGTCCACTTGGCCGTGTGTGTGTGTCATGAGGTGTGTCTAACTTGTACGAATTTCTTTTTCAGGCGCAAAGGATTTTGCTTGGCGACGGTTCCTTCAAAAAAGAGACTTTGCCACAATCATGTGAGGGAGGGGGAGGTTTATTGTCATGTTCATCGTTATCTCCTGTAAGTTGGGTTTATTTTTCCTTTTTGATGGATGTGTATACGAATTTAAATTACAGGATGTTTTTTTTTTTTAACTATTATGTTCCGAATTATAATTAGACGAATTAAAAAAAGAAGAAAGACAGAAAGCTCCAGGTTTGTATTTTGGCAGGGCTTATATATTTATTGGCTTTTTGTGTCATATCAGTTTTACATGCACATCGTCTCAGAAATTTGCTATGACGCCACTTTTTGAACAGAGATGTTAAACAAATGGCGCACTATCTAAATAAACGCGTGATACTTATAAAATGAGATGGCTGATAACATTGTAAAAAGTCAAAGCTGCAATTTGGTTTCATGACTTGAGTTCCATTTCCAGTCGGCAAATGTAAATGGCACCCCGAGCTTGCCAAATATCCCCTCTGGACTGCTTTATGATGATACATTAAACATTCCGTTTCTCAGCCCCTATAAAAAAACTTAAAGCATTTAAAACGGGGATTCAAGGTCTCTTTTGTGCCATGAACAGCGCACTTGGGAAAAAAAGGAACTCCTGGCGAGAGATGAGATCACAACTGCAGATGCTTGTAGAAAACAGAAGTGAGCACGTTGAGCTCTGATTCAGTTTTAATTCAAGTAATAAATCCTTATTGGCAAGCTCCCCTTGTCAGTAATGTCATATTTATACAAATTCAAATGTCAAAAGTTTTCTTAGCATAAGCCTATTCCTCCTGTTTGGCATGGACATTTTCTGTTCATTTGTGCGTCATATTAAAAAAGACAACACAGTCCAGCAAAAGTGTCATAATTTCGTAACTATCTTTAGTAAGATAATATTGCTATTAATTCTACCAAAATGCCAATAAATTCCTGTTACCTTGCAAAAAGATTTTTTCAGCTACCTGTTCCTGCTTTAAAGTTATTTTTATTTTAAAATGGTCATAATGATTTTTTTAAACCACCCTGTATATCGTTATGTCCAAAAGTTAGTGTATATACACTTGGTGTTTCTATTGTATCTCCACTGACGCTAAGCAGATCTTAATGAAAATAGTATCACTATCAGGGCATTCCGCACATTTTGAAGTAGAAAACATGTCAAGATCCACACGGCGTGACTTTTTACAGCGGGTTTAAAAACGAACTCAAAAAACACGTTTTGCGAAAGAAACCATTGGAAAAAGAGGGGGCTTTGGTCGATCTAAAATGGATGGGTGGATGGATGGATGGATGGATGGATGGATGGAAGATTGGGTAGATGGATACACAGACACTAATTTATACCGTAGAGCAAAAATTAAAAAAAAAAAAAACGCTTGACGAAAGAACTGATGACAAGTAGAAACTACACACCTTGTCCAAATACGTTCCCTATAGGGTGCACAGAAAAAAAAAATCCAAACTGATATTAAAAACAGCTGATACACAAACTTTACTTGTAAGGTCCGAAGCTACTCTCCCCTCTCATTCTTCCCCTCCACCATTCCTTACCTCTGGAATGAGCTCACGCCCGAGGCTGGGCAGATGGTCTCTTCAACCGGCTTCAGATGAATCCTCTCACTTTGTATTGTTAAGTAGTCTTTGGTGTTTGTCAGTCACGGCCTGTGATTCTAAACGTTTGCTCATCCCGACGCTCCATGTGAGACATCGATGGATCTTCCACCTATGGAGACTCTACCGTTCCATGAAGACAAAGACCGCAATTTTTTTTGTCAATTTATCGATCCATCCTTCCATTCAATCATTCATCCATCCATTCACCCACCCACCACGCATTCATTCATTCATTCATTCATTCGTTCATGAATCAATCCATCCATCCATCAATCCATCCATATAATCATCCATCCATCCATTAATCCATCTATCCATCCATTTGTTTCTTCGTCCATCAATCCACAGGTCTTTCTGTCCATCTCGTCCATCAATCCGCAGGTCTTTCCGTCCATCTCGTCCATCAATCCACAGGTCTTTCCGTTTATCTCGTCCATCAATCTACAGGTCTTTCTGTCCATCTCGTCCATCAATCTACAGGTCTTTCCGTCCATCTCGTCCATCAATCCACAGGTCTTTCCGTCCACTTCGTCCATCAATCCACAGGTCTTTCTGTCCATTTCGTCCATCAATCCACATGTCTTTCTGTCCATTTCGTCCATCAATACGCAATGCTATTGGTTGTCGATGTACAAACTGATGGACAAGTCAAAAGACATTTTTTTTTACAATCTAATTTATTTGCAAATTTTCTTTGTTACCTTTTTGAAACAGCCATGAAAAGCTAACCCTCTGAGATAAAGAAATGCATTCTTCTTCAGAGTGTGTTGAAATCCTGGAGGCTATAGTGATACACGTTTTATTCAGATAGATGAACATTGGTGGTGATATAACAGAAAACTAAGGTTTATACTTACTTTTGGACATGACTATCTATATGATATATACTGTGAATATTGCCCGAGTGTTTTTGGATATCTTTTCTGCATCACAAATTTCGTTCAAATGCATATTTCAGGGTGTCTTAACGAGTGAAACGAAAAATGACATCTAAAGACACAAGTGTTTATCACTTTTGGGTAAATTTGGGACAGAAATTGAGATTTTGAACAAGACGAAACATTCGAAAGATTCCTGGAGGCTCTCTAACCTCGCAGCCACTATTTGAGTTATTTGAAAGAAACCATCCGCGATCAAACAAAAAAAGAAGATCACTGGATTGTTCGTTGCGGACAGTATAGTTTTGTTTTGCTATCCATATCCCTTCATTGTGTTTAAGCAGTGTCGGGACCCAGCTCCAATGAGCCAGGAAGAACTCTGGATCACAAGAAATGAAAACAGGCAAAGGGTCGGTCTATCGTGCCTAATCTTGCGTCTTTTAATGTGGAATACAAGGGATATAACTCGATCTTAAGCCAAACAATAGTTGCTGTCGCCTTGGTGGGGAAAGTAGGTACACAGCAAAATGAAGAAAAAAAAAACCCCAACAAAACCCAATATTGTCGAAGAAAATTAAATACTTTATCTTGAATTCAAACAAGATGAACAATTTCCATTTAATTTTCAGTACAGCTAGAAGTAGTTTTGAAATCATATAGCAGAAAGGAGAATGACATCGAACTTTTGACCATCATCTCCGTGACGTAATTTTCCAGCGGTATAAAATATTCTCTGTTGTCTATTGTCATTGAAATAACCAAGCCAATAGAATCATGCTGTGAGTGAACTTTTCTTTAAGTATCTCACGACGTGGAATATGTAATTTATACAAGTGCTGTTTTTTTTCTCTCTTCATAGCCTCAATTGAGAAGTGGAATCAAATTATTATCTGCTATGTATTTGATATGTTTTCAATGTAACGCGTTTTGAGTTACTCAACTTAAAGAGATAACATAATCAATAAGTGAAAGGCTTGATCGACCTCAGCCTTGAAATGCCCTGTTCATGTCTATGAATGAAAACAGACATTCATGGAAACAAGATTGTTGTCCTAAATATGATCATAAGCACGTTCACGTAGACAACATTGAAATATCTCAAGCGTACCTTGTCTGTCTTCATCCTTGTTATGGAAAGTCATACTATTACGTCATCATGGGGAAATGAAGAGAAGACACAGGGAACTTCGGAACACGGCTATTGTCGTTGCACCACATTTGGAGACAATTTTTGTTCTCCTTCCACTGTGACTTCCTCTTGTCTTTCTCCTTTACTGACCTATTTGGATTGTTATTAATTGATTGATTGATTGGTTTGGAAAATCGCTCTTTGTCTATGGTACTTTTGAAACTAATATTGATTAAGGAACTAATCATTTGTTTATTTTTTGTTTCATCTTTCAGGTAGTTCGTTGCGTCAAGGTATGTTGATCTCTGTATATTTGTATATATGTTTTTATCTGTGTGTGTATATAGCTTGTATATATTATATGTTTGTACATATTATGTGTTGCATGTTTGCACATATTATATGTCTGGACATATTATATATACGTGCGTTTTTATTTGTTTTGTTTTTTTTGTTTGTATGTTTTTATATGGAGGGCCCATCACTCATTTATGTCCATTTATTTTATTTTTTATTGATCTCATATGAATAATGTTACCTTTGAAGAGAATAGCAGGAGTTATTTAGTCTATTTTTTGTCTTTCTATAAGGACACAAACACTGCAAAAGGTGACCA
The DNA here is from genome assembly GCA_039654465.1 of Melibe viridis. Taxonomy (NCBI): domain Eukaryota; kingdom Metazoa; phylum Mollusca; class Gastropoda; order Nudibranchia; family Dendronotidae; genus Melibe; species Melibe viridis. Next base: position 111 of record JBCIKM010430726.1, on the reverse strand, counting down.
CTGTAGTGAATCATGGGAGCAGGTTCTGGGGGCGTGGGGTGGTGTGTGTGTGTGTGTGTGTGTGTGTGTGTGTGTGTGTGTGTGTGTGTGTGTGTGTGTGTGTGTGTGTGT
>JBCIKM010430510.1:0-10555 GCA_039654465.1 Melibe viridis | reverse complement strand
TTGTTGAAATTTCTTCAGTTTGTTGGCCTTTTTGGCTTTTCTAAGAGTTCAAAGTTCAAGTCCAAGTTCAATATTTGATTGTATTATTCATTTTTTCACTATTATTACTTTGCTTACTGCTAAAAACAAATTCTGAGGAAAAATTGACACCGCCTCCACATTTTGTGGGCACTTGCACGATGGTTAGGCCTGTCTATAGTTATCGTGGTTGGGGAATTTTGCTAGTTTGCAATAACATATTTCCCTATTTAAATTGACACACACTAATCGCATCAACAAACGACCCCCAAGCCCTTAAAATCGTTTCCAAGCCCAACTGTGCTACTTTGGGTGCCTGTCCACTTTGTAAAAACAGTGAGGTATATTTGAATTTTCAGTCGACTCCCTTTCGGTATTTTTTATGGTGGTGTATTTTGAAGTTCATATTGCCGATCATTAAATCATTGTATGGAGTTAAGTTAATGATACGTGTTCTTCGTTGCCTTCTGAGATCGCAAATTTAGCAATTGTTTGTGAGCCTGAAAGATGGCTTTCCCGAAAGGTATGAATGACATAGATGTTTATACTTCATTCCTTGCAAAGAGAATGGAATATCATGTATTTGAAATTGATTCAGATGGTATTTTATAAGGAATGAACCTTGAAAGAAATCACAATTTATGTAAAAGAAGAAATAAAACTGACCTTAGCTCCACTTTTCTCAATGACAAGGATGACTTCTATGTGAAGATAAAATGTCTCGAAACAAACTCCTCAGACTAGCAATAAACAAATATCAATTGAAAGCACTGAGAGCTGAGCTTTATCTTTTTCCTTGGAGATCTTACATTCATATTACTTTCAAAGGTAGCTGTGACCACATTTGAGGATATAACATCTCTTCTAGAGAGATGTCTTATCAATCAGCACAAAATCTGTAGGTAAACCTTTGAACCATTTAAAAACCCTTGTATTTGATTTTGTAGAAACACATAATTGCTTACTAAAAATATCAGACTCTATTTGCTATAAAGAATAGTGTTTGAAACAAAGAGGGTCCATAGTGGGGGTGATTTTAAAAAGGCTGTCAAGGCTAAATAAAATGGAAAATTATAATCCTACCAGCATCAAATCTACTGTTGCTTGCATTCATTTGTTCCTTGCTCAATAAGACTGTGAAACAAAATCCCAGAATCTATCAGATTCAGTCCAAACGTGGACAAATTCAAGCAGTTCCTTGATCTTGATTACATCAAGGAATTGAACAGTTCTTTCCATGGCCTATTGGAACAATTTGTTCTTGATGGGTCTTCCACACACATTGACAGTAATACCCAATCTCATTGACTCAGTCGATCTAATTGAAGAAGATTACTCGGACCCCCATGACACTGTTTTATTAACAAGGACTAATATTGTATATTTCTTTTATATTATTATTATTATTATCAAAATTTAAAAAACTGTCCAGCCTCTCTCTAACAATATTGTCAGGACTTTAATTTGATATATGTTTATCGTCGAGCAACCAGACATAACATGGAAGTGGGAAACTCAAAGAATCCAAAGAATTAGGGAACTTTGCATAGTGCCTGGAGCTTACTCTAGTGCATCAAAGAGACAGAGTGTAATTTTTAAATGAATTTCTGCTCGAAACCATCCTCCAAGGCTACACCCCATCATCATAATAGCTAGGCTATAGTAGCATTTTAAGCGGGGAGGGAGTTCCAAATAATACTGTTTTAAAAAAGGGTGAGGAAAAGAATCTCATATAAGGTCATGATTGTCTAGGCTGTTACAACCTTCCTCGTACCTTTCTGATAAATCTGTAGATGGAAGATAAAACTTACTCTGTTAGTTTTGTATTTTATGAACAAACTGCAATGTTGTTCCCTAAGGGCCATGTTGACATCAGCAGAGGGTGAGAGGTCTTCTTGCCACAAGGCAGACGTCCTTTTGGGCAGGATATTTGTTTTTGTTTCTCTAATATACAGGCATTTTTCCATAAACCTTTTGAATAGGTCAGTAGTACAACATGATTGTAATGATATAAGGCTTGTTAACTTCACTGATTGACAGGAAAGAAATGACTTTTAGACGTGACTTTTACTAACTGATAAATGTTTAAAGGGCACGGGGTGAGCAAACAACAAGACTGCTTAAAAATGGTTGTATTATTCATATATGTTTCTTTTTTATAAAGATCTGGATATAAAAATGTTGATGACCATGAACTGAGGGCATTTATTTATTATTATTTTTTTTTCTTCTCTTTTAGTCTTTGCATTGAAGTGCGCAGTACAAAATTATGCTTGGGGTAAAACTGGAGAGGAAAGTGCTGTTGCCCAGTTGAAAGCAGCTGTTGATCCTGATTTCAAGATTGATTCCAATGCCAATTATGCAGAGGTGAGAAGAGATTTGTTAAAGCTCTGTAAAAAAAAATTATTCTTTTTTTTTTCACACAATTTCTCTTGATTAAAGTATGAACTTCTGTAACTCTTTGCTTCTGATGCTACCTCCTACAATAGGGATGAAATTCAACCTCTGAGTCATTTATTTAAAACTCTGCTGTCACACAAACACTACGAGTGATAGATAATCTAATCCAGGACTCTTTGGCCATCACTGAGAAATGACTGCTGAGCCTGGCTGCAAAAGAAAGAAAGAGAAATTACCTGAAGCTGTTGACAAAAATGAAGGATTTATTTTTCCCACTGGGAGTGAGATTTTGCTCTTTGTCGATGTGTCTCACAAGAGTTTGCATTTTTTTACTTATCCCATCCCTATTTTTTGTATGGTATGACAAGCGATTATCTTGATACTTATCATTATGATATCTAGAATATTCCCCCTTTTATAATCTAAATTGTTTTACGAGAAAAAGTTTCTGTGAGAGCACCTGAGTTGGCATCAGCTCTCTCTAAAAGCCAGCTGATGAATGAATGTCCAACGAACATTTTACCAAAGTCTTCTCCAGAATGATTTCTTGCAAAACTTAGTGTAATATTGTTTATAATGTTGACAACACAGTAAGTTCTTCAACAGAGGTAATTACTGACCATAAAAAAGAGCCCTTTGAAGAGCCTCTCATTTCTACAAATATTTAACCAGTATCAACCAAAATTTTTTTTGGTAAAAGGAAAGTTAAAAGCTATTTTGCTCACAAGATGTCATGATCATAGACTATCGTAGTTTTACAGACGTCACCAATATTGTACACCATTTTTGCATTTTTTAGATTTATTTTTCCTCTCTGAACCAACCGATGTTTTGCCAAGAGAATTCGGGCCAATTTGAGCATGTCCTGCAACACAAAATGAATATCAACTTACAGTTGCTGTGAATTTGAATAAATGTCTTTTTCCTTTAAAAAAAAACCAACTATTGTACAGTTTTTCCCTTTATTGATGCAGTCAACTGTTTGCTTGCATGTTGGCTGGTTTGATTTTTAATGTCAGTACAAAATTTTGATTTGAAATTCTGCATTTCCTTAGTTTGAATTTTCGACAAGTTTTTTTTCAAAGAGGTCAACTGTCCATCAGTCAATGATGAGTTTAACAAAGTTCGAACTTGTGCCAACAAAATTGCCTGTTCCTTAAAGTTTCTTTCCATGTTCACCATTTTATATCAGTTCAATATTTGTCCCTAAAATGAAGTTGTTGAGTTGGTTTTTTTTTATGTTCAGTAGTTATTATTGTGAATCGCACATTAAAAAAACAATTTGTCTCAATATTTTTAAATCTTTTTTGAGTATATTGCTTTCCTTTTTTTTTTTTTTTTTTGGTCACAGTTATGGATGGGCACCCACCCGAATGGACCGTCAGTAGTCACCATCCCAGGTCAGCCTGATGTGATGCTATCAGAATGGGTTGAGCAGCATCCTGAACTTCTGGGGTCAGAGGTCAAGTCTCGGTTTAAAGGCAGGCTTCCCTTCCTGTTCAAAGTATTATCTGTGAGGACTGCCTTATCAATACAGGCTCATCCTAACAAGGTACGTTTGTCAATAAATCTGCGCATTGGTTAATGTAAATGGCTTGTGAAAGTTTCATGTGTCAATGCATATACAGGGATTATATTCATTTCTAAAAGGTGACCCAAAAAAGGTAACCAATGCATGACATTCTGAAATGCCTCCTGAGGAATCCTTCTGATGCAAGTAAAATATTGTTTCTTTTTATTAAGGAAAGTTTTTTTTGATGATGAGATTTTTGGAAGGATTTTTCAAAGTCTTCAAGAACTGAGAGAAAGAATTTTCATTTGTATTAGAGGAGGATTTCAGACTGTCATCTCAATTTTTTAGTGCCTGATAAAAACCAGGTGAAAAGGCACTTTTAAAAAAAGTTTTGTTGACATTAATAGTGATTCACAAAGTGTCTTTGACATGGTGACCATTATTGGGCTACAGAGGGCATTCCGTTATCTTCAGGATCATTGAAATGGGTCTGTCAGCTGACAAGGAGACTAAATCGAAGGCCCCGATGAAAAAAAAAAAGGCTTTCTATTGAGTAGTTTTCATGTCATGAGAAGCCTTGAAACCCTGTCTATCTGTCTTTCAATTTTCTGTCATGTATGAAAGTTAATTGTGCATATTTTTTTTTCCATACCCAGTCGCACGCGAAGATTCTGCACGAGCAGCAGCCAGACATTTATAAGGATGACAACCACAAACCTGAGATGGCCATTGCCCTCACTCCCTTTGTTGGACTCTGCGGCTTTCGTCCGATCCAAGAAGTTGCTCACTTTTTGAAAAGTAAATTTGTTTTTTCCTTAGAGGTTTATATATTTATTAGAGTTACTTGACTGAATTAATGCCTCTACGTGGACACTTCTATGATTGTTGTATGTCATGGTGTCCTAAAACTACCAAAAAATTGATAAGCAATGCCTCTTCTAAGTCTAGTTTTGATTACTTTAAAACAAATATTTTTGGCTTCATTTTTTTTAGAGATTTTATCAGCGATGTATTGAAATATTACTTGTCTTACAGATTTTTTAGGTTTCTTTCAACCTAGCTTTTGAAATTAATGCAAGGTTATGCAGAAAACTCTTGATATAAGGATTAGTTTGCTTCTGGATTAACTTTTTTGTTTAAAGTGAGAAAGTAACCGTGTCGTTTTTTTCATATCACTGAGGGATTTAAAAAAATAAAACATATTGGACTTCAGGGCGAAACTTTTTTACGTCAATTACAAAGTGACTATTTTTGTCAGCTACTATTCCAGTATATCATATTTATAATTTTTAAAAATGAATTCCTCCCCTTGTGTTGAATCAGCTATTGGAGAGTTTAAGGAAGCGGTTGGAGAAAGCGCAGATAGGCTGATTGAAGCCTGTCAGTCTTCAAACTCGGCTTTACAAAAAGAAGCCATGAAGGCGTGTTTCAAAGGATTGATGGAACGGGACAAAACAGTCATCGCCTCAGCTATCAGTGCTTTGGTCAAGAGAGTTAAAGATATGAGTAAGTACACCAAGCTAATGGAGAAGATAGAGATTGATTTTTTTTTATCGTGAGCTGAGCCTCTTGTCTTTTAATTTCACAGCTCAAGCCAGAGCAAAAAACAAACTCTCTTTCTCGCTTTTCTCTTCTTTCCCCCCCCCCCCCCCCTCCCATCTGACACACTCACACAAACTGTCCCACTCATTCTCTTTGGGTGGTCTACCTTTATCACTTTCACATCCGTCCCTCTTTTTTTGTTTATTGTTTGTGTCTTGTGTATTATATCAGGGGTAGAGTTTTTTTGCGAAAACCCTGGCAATCTCTCAAGTAGGTATCCGCCATTGATTTTCTCAAATATAAATTTCTTTTTTTCTATGTTACCTGACAATAATCATCTTTCTTTTTCTATTTTACTTTTCTCTCAAATTTTTCCTACTTCTTCTAACTGTTTCCGACAAGTTGTCAGTTGGCGATTATGCTTTATCCTATGTAAACACCACAAAACAGGTTTAAAAATTATAGGAATTGGTGGCAAAGCTGGAGAGACAGAATTCCTGTTTCATTCACTCATGGTCAAATACAAAACTACATACAGAGTACTGTCCTAATCTATGTGAAGATTATGGGAAATTGTTTGGGTTTTTTATGGCACACTTGAATTTTGAAACACACTATAGATTTCCCTCCTGTAGAATTCGGAGTTTAAGACTTGGCTAGTCTGTGCCTGATACGATTGCCATGACACTGGGTAAAGAAAGCAGGGAAGGGAATGAAACCTTCTTGTTGTGAAAAGTGACTGATGCGATGTACATGTTGTTTTCCAGGAGACGCGGGTGAAGACATCTCAGCTATGGAAGGCAGCACATTACTAAAACTGGACAGTGAGTTTCCAGGGGACGCCGGGGGATTAGCCATCTACTTCCTCAACATTGTCCGCCTAGAGCCCGGGGAAGCCATGTTCTTGGAGGCGAATCTACCCCATGCTTACTTGTCAGGAGGTGAGACAACGACTTTTGTTTTTTTTTTCTTTTATTAGTGATGAAAATCTTCCGTAGATCTGTAGATTTTCCCCCTCTTTTACATCTCTTGATTTTTCTTTCATCAGTGATGATTATCTTCCGCAGATCTATAGATTTTTACATCTCATGTTTTTTCTTTTATCAATGATGATTATCATCTGCAGATCCTGGATTTTTTCCCCTTTTTTTACATCTCTTTTTTTTCTTTTATCCATGATGATTATCATCCGCAGATCCTGGATTGTTCCCCTTTTTTACATCTGTTTTTTTCCCTTGATCAGTGGTTATAATCTTATGATCCACTTTTTAAAATTGTTTTTGTAAAGCTGTTTTTCATAGCCTTTTTTCTTTTTTTTCTTTCGAGTTTTCTGATCAAATTTCAGGTCAGGGCCATCTAAGAAAGTTTTCTTTTTTTTTCTTTTCTTTTTTTTTCTTTTTTTTTTTTTAATATTTTCTCATCACCAGAACTTTTTATAATAGAATACACAGTTAAATGAGGAAGGCATAGGTGGGACCTTGGCAGCATTAGTATCTACCATTGACTATTGACACATTCCCCATGAAGCTATGAAATGACTTATTACAGCAATGTGCTTATATTATTAGTTATAGATATCACACACTGCTAGGATCATAGAGGCTGTGAGTTTAACATACTGCAGTGAATGTGTGTGCTTTTGTAGATATGTGTCTGTGTGTGTGTGTGCGTACATGTGTGTGTGTGTGTGTGTGTGTGTCTGTGTGACTGTGTGTCTGTATGTCTGTGTGACTATGTGACTGTGTGTGTGTGTGTGTGTGTCTGTTTGTGTGTATTTGTTTTCTTTTGAGAAGATTACAACCTTATGCCCTGTGGTAAATTAGCTCATTGGTCTTTATCAATGAGCAGATCCCACCAAGGCAACAGCAACTATTATTTGGCTTAAGATCGAGTAATACCCCTTGTATTTCTCATTATGCAACGCAAGATTTGGCATGGTGGACTGATCCTCTGCCTGTCTTCATTTTTTGTGATTCAGAGTTCTTCCTGGCTCCTTGGAGCTGGGTCCCAACACTGCTTAGGCGGTATGAAGGGATGTTGATAAAAAAAAACAACAAAGATTACAACCTTTGTAAAGTGCATAGAGAGACTTCTTTGAAGATTGCCTAACAGACTAGAGTTGTTGTTATTATTGTTATTATTATCATTATGTTTGACTCATTCCACATGGACTGATGATTCAGTCATTGACCAGATTTTACCAAGACAGCGGATTGTTGACTCAGTCTTACAGGTTTCCAGTAAAATTCCGCAAGCAGGAGATGTTAAGTTTTGTGAAAATAGTAATTGTATTAAATTGTCTCAATGATCAGACTGCCTCGGTAGTGTCTGTAATGGTTAGCACACTGAACCGGCAATCAAGAGATCCGCGATTCGAGTCCCGGCCGTGGAGGTCGATTTTTTTAGACAATTTATTGTTTTTCTGTATTTTTCTTTATTTATTTACCTTTCTCTATGGCTTTGTTTTGTCCTCCTCTCGACACCATATTCATACAATAACTATTTTCACAATCTTTTATTCAAGGTGTCTGCTCCCCGCCATTTCCTCGATATTAAGTTTTGTTTGGAAAGATTTTAAGGATAGTGACTTACCCATGTTTAACCTTTAACCCCTATCCAGACTGTATGGAGTGCATGGCATGCTCTGACAATGTTGTCAGAGCGGGACTGACCCCAAAGTACATCGATGTGAAGACGCTGTGTGAGATGCTGGACTACTCGGGTCGCTCTGTGGCGCACAGGAAGTTCCTGGGCATAGAGAGTCACGGCAACATCAACATCACTATCTTCAACCCACCGGTCCCTGACTTTGGTGTGTCCAAATTTGAGGTGAGTTTTACTTTTTCTTTTTCTTTTTTTCCTTGGAGCCCTTATCATTGGCAGGCATAGTGCTAGACTTGAGAGTGATGATAGAAACTACTCATCTGGTACAGAATATTTTGTGCAGATCGGTGTTTTTATGCCTTGTGGTAAATCGGCCCATTGGTCTTTCTCAATGAGCAGATACCACCTAGGCAACAGAAACTGTTGTTTGGCTTGAGATTGAGTAATACTCCATTAATGTATTGCTCATTATGCCATGCAAGATTAGGCACAGTGGACTGATCTTCTGCCTGCCTTCATTTCTTGTGATCCAGAGGTTTTCCCAGTTTCTTGGAGCTGAGTCCCAACACTGCTAAGATGGTATGAAGGGATAAGGATAACAAAAAAAAGTAAATTGCTTTGTTGATCTTTTATGCTTAGATTTTTTTCTCCCCCCAGCTGCCGGAGGGCCACGACGAGTTTGAGCTGCACGGTTTTGAAAGTGCCAGTATTTGCATCGTGGTGGAAGGTCACGGCGAAGCGAGCAGCAGCAGCCTGGACCAGCCAATGGTGCTCCAAAAAGGCTCTGTCTTCTTCGTGTGTGCCGATGTGGATGTGCAGATCAAAACAGACGGCAAGGGCATGCTTCTATTTAGAGCATACGTGGGGACATTATAGTAGTAGTCTATAGTCTGTTTAGCTTTCTTCTTGAGTGACAGTGAACTGTTGAAATGTGGGTGCTTTTGAATAATCAACACTGCATTTGAATAACAATAAATGGTATTATAGAGTATATTATTCTGATAATCATATTGATATTGATACACATCTTGATTGCTAATGACTTGGGTGATTTTTATACCTGAATCGTAAAACTTTGTGAATCTTGCATGGATTGCAAGTCATCATTCAAGTTTTGGTTTGTGATACAGCTTCAAACATTTGCTATGTAGGTTGCTGGACTCATTAACTTGTCAAGAGTATTGTCATGCACAAGGCAGTAACAGGGTATTGGGACTCGAGGACAATGTAACTACTCTCATGTATTTATCAATGGCTCTGATGTGCCTAAAGTGATAAGTTCAGAAAAGACGTATGGTTGTTTGTACAGAGATTGGCTGTGCAAAATTAGAGCTTAAGTGTGTTCTTAACCTTTGAAGAATAAAAACACGCTCTAACACATTTGCCAACATGACAGGATGGTAAAAAGATCCAGAGAATTGAATTTGTTGACTTTCTTTGTATTGATATTAATTCACTGTTTATATAAGACTAAGACACAGGGAATATGACATCACAGCCATAAAGCTGTTTAATAAATCACCTTACTTGTTGTTTTGTTCTTTCTTTACTCAAGAGTAAAAGTGAAAGGGTACCTACATATGTCTTTTAACATTCAGAAAGATTATCTGTAGGGTCTTTCATTCATATTTTACTGTTGCTATCATTCCTTGGAATTCACTTTCAGTAGTAGAAAAAAAATTTAAAAATTTGTGATTTGTTCTGTGTAGTCATAACTGTTGTTTTTACATGTCACAAATTGATCTCAAATATGAAGGCTCTACCGTCCTAATTTTCAACCAAGTGATCATAAACCTGAGATGTCTTTTGCCAAGATTTTTTAAACATCCTATTTCATTTAATTGTTGCATTTTAATTTTTTTTTTAATTGAAAGACATCCACTGTAAAAACTGATTTTATTGAAACAGAAAGATCTGATTTTATCATAACCTTCTCGACTCCAAAGTTCAATCTACAGATGCTGGACTGACTGCAAGGGTTTTTTAAATTTTTCTATCAAGTTTTCAAAATTGTTATTGTTGGTTAAGTTTCTGCTAAATACTTTGTCAGCCTTCACTGCTTTTCATATATTTACTTACCCACGAACCATTTATACCTCATTTTATCTGTTTTGTTTTGTTTTTGTGGTTTTTTTTTTTTAATCAATTATTATCATTGTGGATTTGGCTTTTCCAATATTTTCCATGTGTTTTGATGGATTTGCTCGACAATGTTGAATTATTCATTTTTTTTCTCCTATTGCTATTATGATCCATAATTAGTTATATGATCTCCAGGTAACTTATAGAAATTTTTCTTCACTTCAGGATTCCCAAAAGAGGGAGAGAAATTAGCCTGTACAGGTACCCTTGTCATGTATCAAATAAACCTCGAATGAGTATAAATTAAACCTGGTAATGGCCCCAGGCCTTTTACACCCAGTTGTCTCATAGCTGGGTTGTAAAGCCAAAGGGGCGACATAAAAACTTCATTGGTGT
>JBCIKM010430400.1:0-10555 GCA_039654465.1 Melibe viridis | reverse complement strand
AACCCCCTTTGTGTACAAAAGTACTCAGTACGTTTAACTTGTGACCCTGCAGTCATGTACCAAAAGGCATGAAATAATGGATGACCACTGTAACCTAAACAAGACAACAAAAACTGGACTCAGGACAGAAAGGAGCAAGGGAAAAAGTAAGACAAAAAGTTTCAGTCAAAGAAAAGAAACAGAAGTAGAAGAGGTACCAAGGACGCCTCCAACCTCAATTCCTCAGTGGACAGACCACTAAGCATGAAAAGTCAAACAAGGAGGAGCATGACTTTTTTCATGGACAGGTGATGCAAATGACTTTAATTCAGTCCCATGTTCTGCAGCCCTATCTGTAATCATCGCCCCTGTTGGCACATAAGACAGTAAGGCACCCCATCTTACGAGCCCATCCTATCGGAGGTTTTCCTGTTTGAAGACAATGTTGTTTCTCTGTCTCAAAAGTCTCTTCGGACGACCTACTGTTTTTTTCCTTTCTTTGCATGGTTTTGACTGACTCACCTTGCCTCTATACTATTTACTGTTTATTATCATCTATCAGCAGTGACAGCTCCTTTATTCTTTATATGTCTCAAAAGTTGTAACTCTCCAAACAGACAACTGGTATTGTCATGTGTTGTATTTTGTCTGCCAGACATTATTGTGTTTGTTTATTGGTTGGGGTGGTTTAAGTTTTAGGAGCCCAGAGGAAAGTAAGATGATAGATAAGTTAAAAAATGTTCGTTTATTGGAGGTTTTAGGGCCCCTGACACACAAGGATCATAGAGGAGCCCAGAGAAAAGTAAGATAATAAAATAAGTTCAAAGAGGGAACAGATCAAACCACAAACAGTGTAAGTTATAAGAGATAACAGGTCAGGCATTATTGTATAGCCCTTTAAGGCTTCAGCTAAAGGCACTTAAAAAATCAATTATTTACATTTTTTAAACCTGTAAAACACTTTTTGTCAACACCTCAAAGCGTTTCACTTTACCACATCCCTGGCAGACAAAAAACAACACACACGACAACATGTTCATGGAAGCAGACTGTTTTGGGCCGTTCCAATTTTCATACAGAGACACCAACCATTGGGGGGGGGGGCGGACTCTGCCAAGCTTTACATCCATCTCTGAAAGGATGTAAATGTGGCACAAAGAAAATTATCTCTCTGATATTTGTGGTTTGACCTGCTGTTTCTCTTTCAAGTAATGCTATCATCTTATGGTCTCCTTGGTCACCCTCACTCAAATTTATCAGGAAACTGGGGATTGAGCTCATGCATCACCCTTCAAGATTCAGATACGAGCTTGACTCCCATTTGGTAAGCCATAATATAAGAATGGTAAAGGCTGGATTTTAACTTACACCAAGCCCAGTCAACTGACATGACTGTCAGTAAGTTTGTCTTGATCCTCTACAAAAAACATAAAAAGAATAAAGATGTGTGTTTTAATGAGCAACCAAAAGACAATAGCCCAAACTACGTATATTCACTTCCACTTTACTTTTTTTTTATTCCCAACATATTTGAAAGAAAAAACTGATGGAGAATAAAATAAAAAACATGAAGTCATTTATTTTGCTGTATCAAATTATCAGAGGGTCACAAAAATTACAGTTTTGAAGCTTTGACAAGCACGAATTATAACAGTAACAGTATTCTACATGCCAATTTCTCTCTTTCTCTGTCCTGGCCAGTAAAAGAAATGTATGTTTCATGTATTCTACCTTTATCCTGTTGTTACTCGGTCCTGAAGAATGCGTTCATTTCAGTTCAGCCAAAAACAGAATTTATCCCCATGAATTTCTTTCATTTCTTATCACAAATGAGGCACAAGTCTTACTTTCAGTTGTCAGGTAAAGATGAAAAAGAAGAATCAATATGTTCATCTGCTCTTTCTGTCTTGCTTTGCAAAGTTCTCAACTGGGTCCAATAATCCAATGAAGAATCTGTTTCTGCAGATGCAGCCGACACAGAGTCTCTTAAACTGCATGGACACACATCCCTATTGGCACGACAAGAATACGTTCCTTTCTGACTCAGGAAAGATGGAATCTGGGACACCAATGATGTCACATCATTGTTTATGTTTTGTAGAGAATCTCTCCTTTCAACAAGAGTGTTGTCTCCCTCGTTCAGAGATAATTGTCCAGCTGGGCTCCAACTGAGGCTTGCACTGAAAATATACATCAAATCCCAGGACAATGTATTAGCATAGGGGTGTAGTATTATTAGTACAGTTTCAAATCTTGTTTCACTCACTACAGAAGCAGTAATGGTTGAGCTTTAGTGAAAATTCATTCTTTCACTGCCCCACAACACATTCATTTTTCAAGCCCAATGAGTATCAACTATCAGATGAAATTCTACATTTAAAAAGAAAAAAAAATATTAAAGAATTTCACTTTATCTTTTTCGTTTTCTCGGATAAGTCCAGCAGATCTAAGGGCACCGTGACACCTTATTTCTCTGACCTGAATAGAGAAACGCTTCCAGTCACAATGTGTTGATGTGATTCTCAAGTCGGCAACGTAACAAAGCGTTAGGGATAACAAGGAAGGATAGAGACTATGTAAATACTGGTAGTTGTAGGTGGGGCTGGGGGCAAGGCCACTTGACATCAAATGTAAAATGCCCCGGGTGTCTCTCTCACTCTGTGTGTTTGTGTGTGTGTGTGTGTGAATAGACACTCTACATGCTACAGCCTTCATGGGAATTCTTCCGCCTTAGTAGGAATCAAACATATGCCCTTTCTGTCTGACAACTTGGTGAGATTGTGAAATACTCTCAACAACAATATATAATATATTTCTATCCATCCAAAACATCAACAACCAAGTTAATGATAGGCTTACAGTAGAGAAAGCATGGGACTAAAGAAAACAGGTAGTCACAGAAAGTAGCAAGTGAGATAACAGGTAACTATGGACAAGGCCTGAGTATACTACAGGGATGATTATAATGTTGGTGCCTACTATCAAGTATTTACTCTTTTATAACGTCTATGGTCATCAGATAGCTCATTTAAGGCAAAGCTATGGGAACACTGTCATTGTAGACAGCCTTGCTTTCTAGCTAATTGATGCCTTTAAAATATTTGTATTCAGGAATAACAAGACCTCGGGAATAACGAGATATTTGGTCTGGAACAGAGGCTCTTGCTATAACTCGAGTTCCATGATATTCTACACTAATTAAACTGTACTTATTTACTTCCACACCAAGCCTACACAAGCAAGTTGAAGTACATGATACAAGCTGTGCCTTGATCTACTGTAAGATGAGTGGATAAATCCTTACCAGATTCCTCCCTGCAGTTGGCCTGCACCAAGGGCCATCTTCAATGCACTCTTGAATCCCTGATTAAAGCCATCTTGCATCGTCTTCTCTTGGCTGGTCTCTAGGCCCTGTCTGTAGCCTTGCTGTGGGAAGAGAAAATATTCAATTTCATATTAATAATAACCATCACAACATTAATGATAAAATAATCTTTATTGTCCACAGATGGCACTTTGGTTTGGGTTACAATGCTCTGCAGGACATAACAGCAATTGAACAACTTACAGGACCTCCTCGAACAAGAAGAATATTATGATGTGGGATTCCACACACATTCTCTCTCTCTCCCCCCTCACACACACACACACAATCATTTGATGCACACACATACACCTAAAAATCAAAATCTATGGAAATGCCTTTCAAGTCAAAGTGTCAACAGCAGAGCAAAGTTGTACAATTGTACAAATAACCGCGTCCAAACCCCCCCCCCCCCACCCCCCCAAAAAAAAAAAAACATCACACCAATGACAGTGACTCAGCAAAACACCAAATAGTTTATTTCGCTGTTCTGTAGGTGTGTGATATTCAATGTGAAATGTAGATCAGTCGACCAAATGCGAAGGTAGTGCTATAATCCAGATGAACTGGAAATTACATAATATCTCTAACATTGAGGCCACTCCTCCAGATTTTTAAGAGAGCTCTGTGTGAGATGTTTTCAACTCCAGACCATCACCTCACGAGCCCTATCCTATTAGAGGTGCACATTAAGCTCTGATGATCTCCTGGTTGAGGACAACGCTTTTTCTGGCTCAAGTTTATCCTACCTTTCCAAGGGCGTCTTCAACACGTTTCCATTCTCTAAAGTCAGCACCATCTTCATCATCACTATTATTCCAGTCATCAGTCATTTTGCTCATGAACGTAAACAAAACTTCCAAGCGTTTAAAATCAAAGTAAACACACAGCAAAAATATTGCACAAGAGCCTGCACACGGTTTTATTTGTCTTGTCCAAGGGAGGAGAAAAACCGAAAGTGAAAGTAAAAAAAGGGGTAGTCAGGGGAGGACAGTCTGAATTTCCATGGAGTAAAGAGAAAGATTGTGTGGGTGGTTTAGGTTCAGCAGACGTGACGTTAACCTTGTTTTTTATCCAAAGGTCTTTTAAACATCTAATTTTTATTGAGTTTTTCTTTTTATTATTTTCAAATTGCTCATTGTATGTTTTTGAAAAGAGAGTACGACTGACAACTTTTTGTTTCGTTAGATTTCAAAGTAGCCATTATTGTTTTGTAGTAAGCGTAGCAACAAAGACTGTTCAATGGCGTCGATAGTAACATGAACAGAAATATTTAGCTGGAGCATCTACACAGTCAGAAGACTAAAATTTATTGCATTTTAAAAATACCTTACTTGCAAATAATACAATGCCTCAGAAAGAACATTTACAGTTTTGGCTCAACACAAGTATCAAGGATAGGAAATTTGAAGACCACTATGATCTCAAAAAAGAACTTGGGAGGTATGATCACTATCAACCTAAATATATAATATGCTGGGAACTTTTTACATCGGTACCATAGACCTCAGGAACAACCAGTAAATAAATTTCTTTAAAACATGTATGCATCAAAACACTGTTAGTTATTATTGTGAATTTAGAAGGTGAATCTATTTGAATTTGAGTTATCTACCTGTAGTTGATGGCAGCACCATTTTCCCTCTAATCCTTAGTAACAAAAAAAAATCAAAAGCACCGTAATCAACTGACCAACAGATTGGTGTGGAATAAAAGTGTTTTTCAACCTTTGAACTGATATTTTCTCTTCTATATTGTGACAAAACACTTAAATATTGATATATTTTCACTTTCTGTCTCATATAAGTGGTAAATTATCCTTCAGTGATGAATTTTCTAACAACAGAAAAGGGTGCTGTGAATAAAGACAAATGTGGTAGATTTGGCTGCAATTTTTTTTTTCTTTTTTATATGGAGGGAATTTTCAAATCAAGCTTTTACTGCCAAAGAAGCTCAAACATTGATAGGTTCATGCCTCACCTTTAGGATTAATAGGTATCCTGAAAAACCTCTTGCATATGTTTTATTTGAATCAGAGGAGCAACATCTGTGGTTCATAAATGCACAGTGAAGAACACAGACCAAGCATGGGCAGTCAAAATTTTAGACAAACGGGTGAGAAATGTTGGTGGTCTGTTTATTATTTCAGCCATTTCTTCTTCACATGATGATTTTTGATTTGTAAATGGTCCTTATTGAAATAAGACGTATTTATTATATCCCTTCGGTAGACTTTAGCATACTGTGATAAATTCAGTGTTAAGCATGTATCTTCTTTGTTTCATTGGCTTTTAAAAATATTTTCCAAAGAAATTCTTTCATTGAATAAATGATTGTAAAGATTTTTTACAAATGTTTTACGATTTAAGAACAACAGCCTGAGTATGCAAAGGCTTCCTTATTCCAGCTGAATAGTGTTTGTACACATTATAATTTGAAGACTCTTGTGTTCTGTAGGTGGAAAGCAAAGCCATTATGACTGAGGCAGGGATTCTCCTCAAACTGGACCATCCAAACATTGTAAGCCCTCTGCGTAGCTTCCTCACACCACATTTAATATGATTTCATAATGCGTTTTCTGGATGATCATTGTCAGTTTTGAATTTCTAAATAAAACCTTGATATGATCTAAGGTTCTTAAGATAAATCTTTCTAAATTATAGTGGCAGATTATGGCAAAATAAAATGAATATTTTTCTTTTCCTTGTCAGCCACTTAATTATAATCATATACTCAAAGCTAACGAAAGGTTTCCTGAATTGACAAAGACTTTAAAACAGATGTAGATACCTACGTCAACAATCAAGATTTGTTAATCACAAGTTAAGAATAATAATAAAAAAGACCATGTTGCTTTTCTTGTGAAAAATGTTATTGCCTTGTTTTGGCAAAGAACAATCCAACAGTAGGCCCTACCTGGATTTTCAAGTTTTGATAAATGTGAAACTCTTCACTGCTAATATTTTGAACAAACAATTCTATCTTGCAGGTCTTTTTACTTTTCTTTTTCGATTTGTCCATTTGATTAAGTTTGATTATGGCTCCAAGACAAAATTAATTCTGTATGAGAACAACAACAAACAAAAAAAAACAACGTTTTTTCATGATTCCATAAGATAACTTGGTATAATGTTTAGGAATGTTGATGGCAAAGGCCGCGGACAGTGTCCCAATGATAACTCTTACATTGCTGATGCCCTCTCTTATTTTTGGACCAAACCATTTCTGCAGACGATTACAATAAGAGAAGGGTGATTTATAAAGCCAGGATGGTGTCCACCATTGAGTCAAGGGCACACAGTGAAGCTTTCCCCCCTTCCCAAATGTAATGAGAAAACTTGCAACTAAGCCAGCGACTGGCTGACTGCCCGCACCGCATGTGACTGTGTGACATGTGTGTACGCAGTGTGCACTCTGAGAGAGTGTTGTATGGTTGTAATGAGTGTGTGATGATGAAGTACATAGAGACGTTTGGCATTGGAGCATAATGTTGGAAAGATGATGAAGTTGTTGTTGTTGTTTTTCTGTAGGCTATCTAGAAAATGGAAGGGTATCTGGATTGGGTGGACAGTGTCCTTTGTGTCCTATAGTAAAAATGACCTCTGTTATGTTATCTTTAGTTTTCTGCTTTACTTAACATCACTAAATATAACATGGACACAATCTATACATACTGATCTTTACACACTATGTTTTTCTCTCGTATTAAAATCGCTTTTTTTTAACTTTTGTTTCTGCAAATGACAACTGATGTAAAATGTCTTTTGAATTGCCTGAAAAAGGACAATAAAGATTTGTATTATTATTATTAAAACTTTAAAATCCACATAATTACTATTCATTTTCCTCTCAACTATTCATTAAATAATAAAATAATAAAAATTTGATGAATGCTATTTTCCAATATGATATTTCTTGTTGATTTGCTGATTGATCTATCTTGAACCTTTTTTTTTCTGTAATTTAATTTTTAGTTTATTCCTTTACTGTTAAAATTTCAGGTGAGATTGCGGGAAATTTTTGAATCTAAAGACTATGTTTACATGGTTCTTGAGTTGGTGACAGGAGGAGAACTCTTTGAAAGGTAATTAACAGTATGCAAATTACTTGCAGTGGACATTTCAGTATTGGTCTTTGCAATACTAGATGTGTTAATCTATACTTGATTTTTGTGCGTGAATGTACAACTATACTGATCTGTTTCTGTGTTTATTTCAATTATAAAGGCATAAGCTGTTGACAATTATTATTAAAAAGTAAAGAAATAAGACAACCAAGTTGTCGAATCTCTTGGCTTGGATTCACAAACAATGTCAGTGTCAGAATTCTCTCATTCTTTTCTTCTGCATTGTTTGTCTTTCATGGCATTGCTTCTCTCCTCTTCAATTTCATTTGTAGCCTTGAAGATGATGCTTCCCAATGCCATGGGATCTGAAGATAGTTTTAGACAATCATGATAGATGATCCAGCTAGTTTTGAAAGCTTCCTTTTGGCAAGTGTAGTGTTTCTTTGTTGCACCTCTATTTCTATAGCCAGTTGAAATCTCACTGCTCTGCATATCAAGTTGTACAATAAGCTCCCAAGAAAAAAAGCTTCTCTCAGTCTCTGTTACATAAAGTAAGAAAGTGTATTTGTCATTCTTTGGAGAGAATGCTGATCTGTTGCAAATTACTTCTATTAATAAAACAGTGAAATTTGAGTGGTTACCAATTTTTTTCCTCTGGAAATACTTGGAGTCAATATTCTTTCAGAAGTAAAACTTCTAAGGGCAGACAGTCGATAGAAGTCAAACCCTAATGTTGGCTTGATGCTGCATCCTTGGTGAAACATGTAAAGTCACTTAAATTCCCTTTTACTTTTTTCTTAATTAGAATTGAAGAACAAGGTTACTATACGGAGACACATGCAGCAAAAGCAGTGAGGGATATCATCAAGGCTGTGCAGGTAATAACAAACACTGTTTTATTCAAAAGAATTTGATTATTTCAATCTGGCAAATATTTCATTTAGGTAGAAATTGTTGTAACAAGCTTTGATGATGTTAGACAGAATAGTGGCCTTATAGTTTCAAATATTTGTTTTTAATCATCATTTCATCTAAAATCTTTTCAGGAAAAAAATGAGCTAAGTATTCATTGTTCATTTTGCACTGAATTAAGTTATTGCAGAATTCCAGTATTTGAAATTGAAATGTTTTTGTGCCTTTTATCTTTCTTTGCTGTGTTAATATTTCTTTTTTTTTTTATGTTTTGTAAATTAGTTTTCCCTTTCATTGCTAAATTACTGTTTACATCGGAAACAAAGCAGTTTATAATACCTTGAACATTTTTACTCAACAGTACTTACATGAAAATGGAATTGCACACAGAGACTTAAAGGTAATCACATGAGGATATATAAGAAATTAGCTTGATCTTGAGCAAATAAGTGTTTGACTCTCTCTTTTAAAAAAAGAAAATCAAAATAATACAATTTTTTTTGCTCACTTCAGAAATTGAACTCTGTTGTCAAAATTTTTGTTCAAATGTCTCTTTCAAAAAGGTTCTGTCATGAGACATTTTTGTCCAGGATGTTTTGGCATAACTTTCGATAACTATATCGTTTTTATCTCATATTCATTGATGAAATTATTCTTCATTTTTCAGAGTTTTACCCGCATTTATGTTGCTTTTGTAATCTTGTGTGATTTCACTCAAAATGAATAACTTTTTGTCTTGGCACTCCTATCAGAATACTTTGGTCAAATATTTGAAGTATTTTTACAACCTAATCATTTTACAGGGATTAGTTTGTTCTCTAAAAAATTAAAAAGAAAGATCAAATTTGAATAATCATTCTTTGTTTTTTCAGCCTGAAAATATCCTTTGTGAAAACCTTTCAAAAGACTCCAACCTCAAATTGTGTAAGTGCTTTTATGTGAAGTGTAGTTGTAGTTAACAAACCTGATGGGCTCCCCTATGACTCTCATGTGTTTTGGGGCGCTAAAACCTCCAATAAAAAAATATAACAAACCTGGTATCAAGGTAAATTATTAATTTTGAGTGTATAAGAAAACTATAAATTGTAAAATTTTTATGCATATCATGAATAAACAACTAATGATAAAAACATGTATTACTTTTGTAAATAACCAAGTTCCTTAAGACACATTAGTTAAACAAAAAGGAGTCAATTTTATTAACCTGAATGACAAAAACATGGTTATTTGATATTCAATAGGATCAAAGTTACTGTTTTCACTCTGTTTCATTACTCAAACTTTTATAAAGTCGAAAAGCAAACTGCCTTTTTCCCTAAAACTCTTGGATGTTTTTAAGTGATGAGCCTATTTTCATGGTCTTTGATTATCAGCTACCTCTTTCTAAATCCCTGTATTCAACTTCCTGAGGTTTTTAATCCACTTATTTCTGTATTTATGTGTTTTTAACTTTTAAAATATCAATCCTGCTTCAAATCAAACCCTTGATACCGGCCCTTTTTTATTGTTTTGTTGGTTTTTTCAGCTGATTTTGGTCTGTCTACAATTGTAGCAAATAATGTTCAGCTAGTGACAGTCTGTGGAACTCCTGCATATTGTGGTAAGCATTGATGATGCTAATTAACTCTTGAGTTTCTCTGCCTGACTTAATATGGCTGGTATTCAATTAGACATGAGGTTCTCTATTATGATCTTTCTTTTCACTAATCTAGCATCTTACTTTCCCCTTGGCTCCTCTAAGCATATGAAGAATAGACGAGCTGGCACAAGAAATGGAAAAAAATAAATAGAAAATAGTATAGGCACAGTGCCAAGGTGAGTCAAATTCATAGAAAGAAAGGAAAAAAAACAGGAAATCGTCACTGGAGGGAATCGAACGCAGGACATCCTACGGCACCCATTCACCTGGCCACTGCCAGGATACCAGGCCTACCAACTGAGCCATCCACCACTCTGTCCTGGGTTTGATTCCCTCCTTAAAACTTCCAATAAACAAACAAACAAATTAAGTTGTCACACATGAGGCACTGAATCTAATCTGCCATGTGCCACAATCTCACTAGATGAATTTTTTACAGAAGAATGTTTAATTGTTGACTCCTACAAAGTATTGAGCTGAAAAGACTCTGAAAATAGTAATTGTATGAATACGGTATTGAGAGAAGAACAAGACAAAGCCATAGAGAAAGGTAAATAAATACAGAAAAATACAGAAAAATAAATTGTCTCAAAAA
>JBCIKM010430292.1:0-10556 GCA_039654465.1 Melibe viridis | reverse complement strand
CTCTCTCTCTCTCTCTCTCTCTCTCTCTCTCTCTCTCTCTCTCTCTCTCTCTCTCTCCCTCTCTCTCCCTCTCTCTTAGACACACGCACACACACTCAGCCTTGATACCCTTCACCTCTCCTCCATTATTGAAATGACAAGCTACAAAAAAGTTTTATTAGAGAAATATTTTTTTTATCAGAGATTGAATTGAACCAAGAAGATGTGAAAAACAGTTTTGCCATTAGGGTACAGAATCTTTAATACACATTGTATTTTGTTTCTCATTTGCCTGGCTCAGAGAAAATCTTTGAAGATTGGCACTAGGTTATAGTTTATAGTTTTTTTTCTTCCTTTATAGAATTTGACTCGCCTAAACATTGTCATTGACAGTATCTTCTGTCAGTTCAAATTTTATTTGACTGTTTTGCTGTCTTAGCTGTCTCTGATCAGAATGGCTTTCGTTGTCTTGTTTTTATATTCTGTTTGGGATTTATAAAAAGACAAATGAAAAAAAAAAACAGGTGATAGTCGAAGGGAAAAAAAATTGTAGATTACTTTTCATATGAACTTAAAACATATCAACTAAAATCCTTTTACTAGAAAATTTGAAGAAACAGAAGAGAAAAGGAATGATCCAAAAAGATAAGGATCAAGTGATGTGTCTTTTTGGGGACATACTTGATCAAAGCAGTTGTGGAGGGACGATTCAGGACGCAGTTATATTTTTTTTATTTTTGCACGCTGCTCTCTTTCCAGGATGAAAAGACAGGAAAAGTGAGATTCCAGAATTCAGACTTTTTTTGTTTTATTATTGTGTTAATCCTGAAAACACCGTTGTCTTAATGTGCATGTTTAGGGTAAATCTGATTTAATAAAATGTCTGTTAACTTTTTGGATTACATGTGACAATCTGAAAGAAGATTGATGCGTTCTTCTGTCGACAAAAAACTTGTCACACACAACAGAACGTCGTTTGCCCCCTTGGTTTGAACGAATCAATGACAGCCCCCTAGTTTGTATGTGTAGCTTAAACCCTAACTCAGAGCCTAACGTGCCGATTGATGATAAATCATGTCTTTCATTATACCTGAAAATTCATAACCTTAAATATTTTAACCCTCAAAAAAAAGTTTCCTAGTTCTCAATTTATCTTATCAAAACCTTTAAGATGATGATCTAAAGGGCTGTCGTTAAAATGATGCTGAATTTCATTTCAATATTTCATCTTTCACACGCATTTAAATCTGGGAGATGGGCAATTGGAAAATGTGTCTTTAGGGGTCTGTGAACCCCATTGCAGTGCCACAGCACTCTTTCCTCTTGCTTTGCTGAGGTAGGTGATGAGGTAAAGTGCATTACCCAAGGGCACTATGGAAATAGCTACAGGTCAGGCAGCTGACCTAGGGACAATTCTGATATGAAAAATAACTTATGAAGGAAATGGCCAAATAGCTTAATTGACCTTAGAATACCCAAACATGCTCAGCATTGCTTGACTTCCAAGTTATGTTCTACACTAGGCCATTAAATCCCTCATCATCTAAGTTCCACCAAAATACAAAACTAGTTTTCATTGATTTTTTCTTCTCGAGGAAATTTCATCAATTTAATTTTCTTAATCATAGGTATTTTTTTTTATCTTTTCAATAATCTATGAGTAAAAAAAAACTCTTTTTATCTTAGGCTCACATCTTTTGCCTTAATATTTTCAGTGATTATCTGACTTTGGTAAAGTTTTTGGGTTGTTTTTTTTTTTTTACCACCTATAAGGTTACATATGTACATACAACAATATTATGAGCAGCTTCTGTTGCCTTTTCATGGTTTAAGAGTTACAGGCTGAGGTTGATGTTTTTTGTAATCCCCCGTTTATCTCATTGTATGAGATCGTCATTGTTCTAACCTTTTTTATGTCACAATCATAGTAGAGATATCTCACAGGAGTTTTTAGCGTATCATTTTGATGATTTGATTAGCTAACAAAAGGACTATGAGTTGTGCTAGAATGGAGTCTCAGACGACTGCTCACAGTCTGTTAGTAAAGTATCAAAGCATCTAAAAGACATCAGGAAAACTCCCTCAAGATGACTCAACTCTACTCTACTCGTGGCATCAGATCATTCAGTTCGGCTCTGTGGGCAGCTGTTGAATATTTGATTGTCACATTTACCAATCATCAAAAACATTGAAATATATATATTATGTATATACATAATCATTTTAAGTTGGCTAAACTAATCTGGTTTGTAATGGTGTGGTTTTAGAATTAGCTTACCGAATTGAGTTACTAATAATTTTTGAGAAGCTTCTTTTTTTTTTTTTTTTTTTTTTTCAGAGGATTTTTTGGTCTTATTTAATGCTTTAGCTTAGACAAACAAGTGTGGAAGCTAATCCTCGCTGACGTTTTTCAGTTCCTGAAGCTGCATGATTCATTCACCCAATAGTTTTAATTCTACACATTTAAGTTTGCCGTCTGCAAAAATCATCTAATGTAATAAGCGGGGTGTTCCTATATGTTATCATTGTTTTAAAATTCACTCAATGTTGTCATAATTTCATTTGATGTGTCAAGGAGTCAAGCTGTTCCTTTAAATTAATGAAGTGTGTGTTCATTTTACACATGACTTATTATCAAAGAGAAGCAAGAGTAACAAAATTGTTGCACTCTTTTTGTGTGAAAATGTTGTCCTTTTTTTTTTCTTTAATTGTTGTTCAACCAATAAACTAGGATACCTAGAAAGACCTTACAAAAAGCACAGCAAAGATTACTTGAATGTTATAGTTAACAAATCAGAAATCGATTTTTGAAATGTATGTACCATGTTTATATCCATATATGTATGTTCTTGCATCTTATTGATTAAGCACTCATGTGTTATACAGGTAATGTGATATTTTGATATTGAGGATTTCTCATAAAGAATGAAGACTACTACATATGAAATTGGAATTTGTAAACACACAATCCTTGTATCAATATCAATCAACTTTTTTGATGAATTAGTGCTCTTTGATGATTTTGTGCTCTTTGATGATTTCATGCTCTTTGATAAATTAGTGCTCTTTGATGAATTAGTGCTCTTTGATGAACTGGTGCTCTTTGAGGAACGAGAGCTCTTTGAGGAAGGAGAGCTCTTTAAGGAAAGTGCTCTTTGATGACTTGGTGCTCTTCGAGGAAGAAATTCTCTTTGAGGAAAAATTTATCGTTGTGGAAAAATTTATCTTTGAGGAAGATGTGCTCTTTGAGGAAGAAATGCTCTTTGAGGAAGAAGTGCTCTTTGATGAATAAGTGTACTTTAGCAATTGGTTAACTATAATAGATTACTTTTATTCATTGATCAATTTTTAGTTCTTTTCCCTTTCCACCTCTATACCTTCCTTTTATTTCAAATTATTTTTTTCTAGAACCCTTTTAAAAAAGAAAATTATTTCCTTTATCCAGTGTAGGTGTTTAACTTTTCAAAATTTATGAAATAAAAAAAAATATATATAACTTTTTTAATCAAATATGTTTTTATTTCTTTAATTTGGCAATCCCAGAGGGGAGAAATTGCACCCTTGGAGGAATCAGATACCATCTCGGTTACTAATGTACCCAAGAAAACTACCGTGGACTGTAATAACAGTGTTCGCCGAGACACAGGAGAGTACATTGTCACCGTCTCAAACAAACATGGCTCTGATACAGCCACAATCAATGTGGTTGTTTTGGGTAAGCAATCTCTCTTTTAAAACCATTTTGAAGAATATAAAGTAGGAGTTGGCATTGGAAATTGAGGACGATAAGAGAAAATGATATACGCACAGTGCCAAGATGAGTTAAAGAAAGTCCTAAAAAGAAAGGAAAAAGCAGGAAGTCATTAGAGGAGGGAATCAAACCTCGGGCTGCCACAGCACCTTTTGCCTGGCCACTGCCAGGACAGTAGGCTTTCTAACTTAGCCATCCACCGCTTGAAATCATTTTAGGCTTTTTTTTTTCTTCTTTATCAAACTCTTTAAATCCACTGAGAACAAAATAATGTGCAATCATTTTATATTCAATGATCTGTAGACAAGGGTTTCTAAGCCTTGTTATAATATTAACCACCAATCGTTTTTGATAATTTCTATATTGATATGTACAATAACAAATCAGTATTCTTGTCTCGCATCTCTGCAGCTTGTAGTCCAATGTGGCTTATGCAAGGAGAGAAACAAAATTTTCTCTAAATTCGGGAGGGGGGGGGGGGGGGTGTGCGGCTTCAATGATCCCAAAAAAGAAGCTAGAAAAAAAAGCTGCATATCGCGGGTTCAAGTCTCTTTATAATAATAAGCCCTTGATCATTTCTTGGACAGACAGTTCCAATACTAGAGCAAAACTTTCAAGAGATTGGGTTACTTGTTCAGACCATATCAGAAAATAACAAATTTTATTTTAGTCAAAACAGCAAGATATTCATTCACCTTAGGGTTTTCTGCATCTTTTTTTTTTTGTAACAAAAACAATTCAAACATTGCAAACTTACAAGTTTGGAGACTTGAACCAGCAATATGGAGTGTTATCCTCATTGATAAAAAAATTACAATGCACTATGAACCGTTTTGAGGGCATTTCCTAGGATTGTTGTTTTAGGGCATGGGACATTATCACCTTTAAAAACTGTATGCAATGAATTAATTCAAAAGATTCCCACATAAAGTATTCCTTTCTCATAAAAATCAAATTTTGTATTCAATTTTTCTTCTATTTTGACAGCAGTTACCATCATATTTTATCTTAAAGTAAAGCACAGTTCATGACACAGAAGTTTGATTAAATTAATATTTCATCTTTTCACCATTTTTGATTCATCCTCTAAAGGACCACCCGGCAGACCCTCAGGGCCCTTAGAGGTGAAGGACGTGAGCAAAGACAGTGCCACACTCACCTGGAAACCACCTGCCGATGATGGTGGTAATGGCATCAAGTGAGTGGCTCAGTTGTTTTGTTTGGCTTTATTACAACATATTTATTAATTGATCTGATAAAAAAAAAAAAAATGGGGATATGCGGCCAAAAGGTTCCTAGCTTGCCTCAGGTTCAAGGCTTAATAATAGAATAACAAAGTTTATTGAGTCAGAGGAAATAGTTATATGAGTAGGGCGTCAAGAGAAAGATAAAACAAAGGCTTAGAGAATGGTAGATAAATAAAGAAAAATCAATTTTTACCTAAAAACGTCAACTGCCCCAGTCTGCACTGGAACCATGGATCTCTTGATTGCCGGTCCAGCCTACTAACCATTACACTACCAAGGCTGTTTAACCATTGAGACAGTGTCAAAACTACTTAAAGCTTAAACCTTTCCTTGGCCTTAGCACAGCACACATGTATTTTTTCTTGACTTTTCTTTGTAACAGCTTGGGTTTTTTTCTCTTTTTTCTCTCTTTTTTTTTTTTTATAAACCTTGAATAAAATTCACAATTATTTTGCGAGCAGAATGCTCTTACAGCAGGCCTTATAGCGCCATAAAAGAAAAATAATCTTAATATGATGAATAAATAGCACTTTTATTGCACTTCAGCCAATGAAAGTTCAGCACTTGACAACTGCAGACCAGTGTAATACATACTCAGACAGATAACAATTCAACTGTAGATCCCTCCACGGTATTGTTTTCTCTATAACAATTCAACTGAGACATTAAAGTTGACAATGTCTTTCAACCTTTGACATGTTTTGTGAGGTAGTTGTAGCCAATAAAATTTAAAAAAAAAATAATGAAAACAGATTGCAATTTTATAGAGTCATAACATCTCTCTTAAATTACTTTTAATGATAATTTTGAAATTTTTTTCCCTGAAGTGGTTATCGTGTGGAGAAATTTGACATGGCTAAAGGAAGGTGGGAGAAAGTGGCAACGGTTCAGGGAAACAAATGCACCGTGCCAAAGCTGGCTGAAGGTCATGACTACAAGTTCAGGGTTGTTGCCGAGGGGCCAAATGGTGATTCGGAAGCTTTAGAGACAGAAAATCCTGTGACTGCAAAGAATCCATTTGGTGAGTTGTCGTTCCATAAAATATGAAAAAAAACCCTTTCATATCAGTATTTTTACCATTTTGGAAAGAACAATGAGGTTTTTCTAAGTTATGTTCTTCCGTTCACCTTCCGTTTTTATAAGTGGTGGATCAGGACTATAGGTATTTCACTGAAATTAAAACACACAAGATTCTTTTCCTTTCTTTCAAGCAATTTAATTGCAAAGGATTAAAGATGTACAAAATTTTGGTCATTCTCAATCTGCTCTAAAGCTTATGTTTTGTTGTAACATCTATTTGTGTGGGGGTTTTTTTTCAGTAGAAAAGAATAGCATTTCAGTTTTACAATTGGTTTAATTAAGAACTCAACTCAAAAGATGGATATTGCTAGGGATTTGGTCTTGTAAAGCGCTTTGGGGATGGCCATGAGTAAGCGCTATATAAATGTCTGTATTTAATCATATTTTTCAATAGACGAGCCAGGCCGCCCAGGCAAGCCAGAAGCTGCCGATCAAGACCGTGACTTCATCGCCCTCAAGTGGGAGCCCCCTGAGAGTGACGGTGGTGCTCCTATTACAGGCTATGAAGTGGAAAGGAAAGATCCTAAGAGCAATAGGTGGACCAAACTGACCAAGACTCCTATTAAGGTAAAAAGGGAGTGATATCTTGAGGATACAAAGTAATGCAATGTTGAAAAGAATAAATAATCAAAAGGTGTGGAAGAGCTTTCACCGGATTTAATTTAACGCCTAATGTTACTTTCCATTTTCTTTCTTTGTCTTTTTTTATAATAATGATAATAATAATAATAATAATAATAATAATAATAATTATAATAATAATAATAATAATAATTCAATTTCTATAGCACCTTCAGCCGGAGCCTCAAAGCCTCAAAGCCTCCCAGATAAAGATTAAAAAAGATTTTAAAGATCCTTTTATTGATCCCATGGGGAGATATGTCTTCTGGTTCTGCCCCAACGGAAGACTAAGACAACCCAGGCAGTAGCCTGCAGTGTGGTTGGTGTGATGGCTCTGGCAGGAATCGAACCCACACTCTTCATATTGGAGTCTGACTCCTTAACAAATTCAGCCACAGAGCCCCCATTCATGATGTACAGAGCAATTCTGAATCTGTTTTATCTATCATGTCATTTTCTGAGATAATTTTATTTTTTTTCAAATTACTGATTTTCTATTAAAAACTTAAAAAAAAAAGGTTTTTAACAAGTTTGTTCAGGAGATTAAGAGGTTTTTTTCAGATATTGATTGATATTGTTGCTGTAACAAGACAGAAAAATACAAGCAAATTCTCTAGTTGTGGTATAAAAACAAATCCGATACAATCTTTGGAGGGACAAATCTAACCTTGTCATAACATTTTGGTATATAGTAAGTCCTTGGAAAAGAAAGTAAATAAATGGTTGCAAACATGAATGAGACATGCTTAGTAATGTGATAGAGAGTAATTAAAAACAATACCAAGAACTAAGGTGTTGGATGGTCTAAGAAGGCTCTATATGACTTTGAACAACTGTGGTTTGTTTGTCAATATTGCTAATCATTTTCATCCTAGCATTTATTCATCAATCAGATTAATTATACTATCTTTCACTTTTGAATTCACTTTTATTTTCTCTAATAAATTGATGAACAGGAACCAACGTACAGAGATGAAAAGGTGCAGGATGGCAAAGAGTATGAATACAGAGTAACAGCCCTCAATGAAGCTGGCCCCTCAGCCCCTAGCTCTGCTTCTTCTCCTATTGCTGCAAAACCCACTAAAGGCAAGGGATTTATTAATCACGGTTCTTCTCATTAGAATTAAACTTCTTATTTAGTGTAGAAATTTTGAGAATTTTAATTTGTTCTCCTTTCATAGGTCTTTCAAAGCTAAAAATTTGTGCAAAAAGTGAAAGGTTGAAAGAAATTACATGGAAAAATGAATAAAACAAAATATGAAAAAATATAGAAACTCCATCTCTACAATTTGCTAAAAGTACATTGATTTATAAGCACTCAAAAGTTGAAACAAATTTGATCACAAATGATAGTTATTATTCCTCAAAATTATGTAATTTAACTCCAAGATGGCTGCCATTCAGTTTACATGTTCTTGCTAAAGTCATCTGTGTGCAATATCAAGTGATTAAGATTGGGATATTAAGGATTTTTGGTTGTGGAAGGGTAGAATAAGAAAAGACAAGATGAAGACTTAACTCTTGAGAGTCTGGCCATTGAATGACCAATGCTCACTTTGTGATGTTAGTGTTTCATTGTTCCTTTATGAAATTTTAAAAACTTTTAATTCACAGGTAATTCTTTTTTAGCACATTTTTTTTATATGTCTCAGTTTTATGATTATCAATATTTGTTTTTTTATCAATTTATTTATAGCATGAGACAAATTCTTACATTGTGCTGACAGAAATCTACTTTACCCTTATTCAGAGGCTCCTAAAGTGGACTTGACAAACTTATTTGGTGCCAAAGATATCAGAGTTCGAGCAGGAGAGCCGTTGAATCTGGCTCTGGGCATCTGTGGTGCTCCCCAACCCACTGTTGAGTGGCTGAAGAATGGAAAACCTCTGGACAACAGAGTGAGTTTTCTGTGATGACAGATTTGGCTCATTGTTACATAGATGTATTTAAATGAATATTTTTCAACCTTTTGTCATACGAGCTTTGAACTAATTAATTTTAAATTTGGAGAATCAATATATATACCAAGTAAAGAATTCAATGCCTTTGACTATAATATTTAGATTTTAATTCTTTCCTTTTTTACATCTTTATTAAACTTATCAGAATATAAAACTTTAAAAAATGGCTCAGAATTTGATTGAGATGAAATATTGATGAACACAATTAGGTGGGGCATCGCTTAAGACAGCATAGAAAACAAGCTAGCTTTCTTTTTAAAAATTACAACATCTTTCTTCTGAGATGACATTAAGTGACCACCTTATTCTTCTGACTTTTAGTTTCATTTAATCATCTCAAGAAGAACAGGAGCATGATTTATGAAATTCCTAGGCCTTAAATGTTTGAATAATTGAAGAAAACATCCACTAAGAAAAATGAAAGATCCACAATATCTTTAAAACCATTTCTTTCTTTTATTTGTTGTGCATTGCAGTGTTTTATAGTTAACAGAGACCAAGAAAGACGAAAATGATCCGCTTTTTTATTTGTTATGCATCATAATGTTTTGTAGTGTGAACAGTGATTGGGTCTTTCTGCTCAGGCACAGACTTTGAACACAGAGAAAGAAGCAAAGCTACACGTTCCTGCTGCAGAGAGGGCGGACAAGGGGAAATACACCATCAAGGTGTCCAACCCCTATGGAGAGGACACTGCTGATGTCAATGTCATAGTCCTCGGTGAGCTTCAGTTACTTTCCTATAAGTGAAAATATGTTTTTGGGTACAGGCATACTTTATTGACAGCAACTGTTTAATGGAAGACCAACATAATATTGTGAATAAAAAGGTACCTTGGTGTTACACAGGCATATTTATTGTTTTTGATGGATTAACCCTTTGATACCATTAATTGTCAATAAAGAAGTATCTTGGTGCTACACAGGGATGATTATAGCTTTTGATTAAACCTTTGGTACCACATTAACTGTTAGCTGGAGATCACTCTTGTACTCTTGTTATGTTTTTGATACTGCCTTTAGAAAAGGATACCCTGAAATGTCTGTAGTTTATTTTATCAACGTTTCTCACCCTTTTTTCTTTGTTAAAAAGGTTTTATCAAAGCCACATTAATAATTTCAATATTTCATAATTTTTTTGGCCCATATCCTTTTTTTACTGTTCTTTTCTTCTCTCAGTTATTTCTGCTTATACATGTTTGAGAGGATAGTGTAATCTATGACAAGATAATGCAGTGTCTGACCATAGGGGTGGCTGTGTTAAATGTTTGATGCCCCCCCCCCCTTTTTTTTAAGGAAGAAAATGAAAATTAACTCTACAGATTGATTTAATGGAGCAACACATTGGAATAGACAAGCATTTAAAGTCAAAAGATATAGTTTATCTCACTAATGGACGAGATAAATGAAGGATAAAGAATTGTCAACGTTTTCGTTGTTGGTTTGTTTTTCCCCTTCAGATAAGCCTGGGCCTCCAGATGGACCATTGGAGGTGTCTGATATCAAAGCTGATAGTGTTAAGTTGTCATGGAAACCACCTGAGGACAATGGAGGAGCTGAAGTCACAGGTGAATACTGAATCTGTCGAGCATTTTGTTTCTTTGTTTCTTTTTTTTTTTTTTTTTTGGTAGAACAAGTATTAGTATAAGTGTATAAGAAGTAAAGGGTGGAAGACCTCAGTCTTGGTAAGTACTAGATGAGAAAAGAAAATATTATTGCAGCAAAATATAAAGGTAGGCATATTCATGCTCAATACAGTTATTCTCATGTAATTATCATTGAAAATGAATAGCAAATAGTATAAACATAGTGCACACAAACACAACACAGAAAGACAAGTGACTCGTGGGGAGTATGCTCCGAAATAGTGTGCGTAAAAGCAAATGAAGAAAAGAGGAGCAGGCACTGGTAATAGAT
>JBCIKM010430185.1:0-10557 GCA_039654465.1 Melibe viridis | reverse complement strand
AATAATAATAATAATAATAATAATGATAATGCACATTTATAACGCGCAAAAACTATCCCCACCTTGGCAGCAGGCTCACAATGAAAGCGTGGCAGCAGGCTTGTTAACTAGTTTTGTTGTTTTTGTATTTGTTTTGTATTTGTTTTGTTTTTGTTTGTTTGTTTGTTTGTTTTTTTGTTTTTTGTTTTTTGCTTTGTGTATTTGTTGTTGTGTCGGTTTTGTTGTTATTGTGTTGTTTTTTATTCAAAAAGTCAAAAAATTATCCATTTTTTTTTTACTCAAGGCCAAGTTTGTGATCCATGTTGTTAGACAGTTATCTAGATTTGTGTGGAGACCGAGACAGATAAAAAAAAAAAAAATTAAAAATCTCTTCATTTTTTTCCACGACCGCAACCTTTGCTGTAGTGTAGCGGCTCGGTATCCATTCTAAATACAGAGTGAGAAATAAATTTGTTATTCGGCTTATCGGCTTGTCAACTTTGTCGTCGTATTCCGGGTCATTCGACTATCTCACTTCCGCTCTCTTTGTTTACTGTATTTCTCCGAATGCTTTACAATCGATTGTCAGAATCTCATCGAATTTTAAGATTTTCCACCTATTTCATCAAGATTTTGTGCTTACATGGTTTCTTATTATAACACTGAATTATCAAGTGAAGGTAGCTTATCCCTTGATAGTAGTTTTGAGTCAGGATTCTCCAGATAATCCACCTGACAAAGACGAATAAAACATGGATTGAAAGTGAAAGTTGCAATAAAAGGTTACCCGTAAATTTAATTTAATTTGATTTACCTTGACTCATTTCCGTCATTTTTATTGTTGTCATTTTTACGTAAATAACGTAGATAAATAAAATTAGTAGTATTTAAATGGATTGGCATTTTTTCAACCCACTAACCAAATGACAGCCAACACCTGGGACTCCACTAAATTTCTTCAAGTGGGAGATGGCTAAAGCTAACCAATTTGCTTAAAGCAAAGTTAAGCCAGCCCCTAACTGTTGTAGAGGTGCATAGTTGAAGCTTGCATATTTTCAACTGTAGCTGCAGGCTGGCAACAAAAATGACACACTAAACTCCACCTCACGTCATCTGCATCTTTCTGAATGTTGAATTAATTATATTGTAGGGAAAAGTCATTTGACTCTGATGTTGACCATGACTTTCAAGTAGAGGAGAGTCTAAAATATTATTTTGTGAAAAAATATCGGAAAGCATAAAAGAGTGTAAAACTTAATTATGAAATCATTTCACTGTTTCAAAATCTGATTATCTCGAGAAAATAATTAGACAAAGGATGTGTTTTTAATTAACTAGTTGAAATCGGCAGTTGTAAAAATCGGTCTTCAACCAACTATTCCTTTTGATAAAGTCATGTGATGTCTTTTGTAAAATCTCATTGGTTAAAGAATCAAAATAGACACAGGGAGTGTGTAGTGTGCTATTTTCTGGTGTAAACAAGCAAACAACCTAGGCCTTCCCCTAGACTGTGCACTACTTCTGCAGTTAAAGATGGCTTTTTTTTTTACTGCGGGAGAGGGTATTTCACTACTTCCGCATTAATAGGGTTAAGATGTTAAATCTATTTTTATTTCTTTTTTTTTATTTATAGTTTCAAGCCAAGTTAAGATTCCAAAACTGCCATTTCCTCTGATTCTAGTATTAGGAGTTTTCACTCTACCTCTTGGTTATAGTAACACAAATATGCTTTGTCTAGCAACCATTAAAAAAGGCTGCATTTCCTGTTAGCCTGTTTGAGAAAATCCCATGACTCACCATTTTTACCGGGTGTTCAGACATTATATTTTATAGAGAATTGGTGTTGCTTTTTTTTGTATGGAAGTAAGAGGGTGTTGAAGTTGCTAAAATTCAGTGAATTTATACATGAATGTCGATGAATTGGTAATTTGATCCCAAGAGGAAAAGTCAGTTCATCAAGCTTTCTGAGTAGGACTTGTTTAGAGTAGCCACTTCGTAAAAAAATCTTTTCATGATTGAGAATGTTGATTAAATGAGAGAAAACCTCTTTTATTTCATTTTATCTTCTTTTTTTTATTGCAGGTGAATGGTATCAATTTAAGTTTAAAAGATAAAATGTAAGGGAGCGGAATCAGAAAGATGATGGAAAGAAAAATACGCCTGAAGATGGTGAATCCCATCATCACCTGCTACATTTGTAAGGGCTACCTGATAGACTCCACAACAATTACAGAATGTCTTCATACCTGTGAGTTTGATTTGTCTATTGGTCCTATTATCATCTATTTCTTTCTTTTACTAGTGTCATCAGTAAAACTTTTAGTTATTTTAGAGACAGTGGCAGTTTTTTGTTTGTTATAGTTTGTGGGTATCATGAGGTAGTAGAGCACATTCTGGCATTACACATAACTTGTATCTCTACATACGCAGTTATACATATAAGACAAACACTTTGTTACTTGCAGGCTCATTACAACGTTGATATCAAACTGTCAAATATTATTCTTGAAATAGATGTAAAGCTCTGAGATCCCTCTGGAGGAAGACAATGTCTTTCTGACCTAAAAATTGTGACACATCTTACAGACTGCTTGTATCATCATATGTGTTATATGTTCATTCTTTGTCAGAGATATGTATTGTAGAGCACTTGTAGAAGAGTGACGATTGTGGATAGACATTTTATGAATGTCATATTATTATTTAATATACATGGTATATCAGATCATGCAATGAGTGACTGATTTATAATGGTTATTAACTTTTCTAAGCTTTGTCCATTCTTCTTGAATGTTCTTTATTTTAAACGTTTTTATGGGTTCAGAGAGAAGACTGTGTTGGGTTTGTTTTTTCTCATACACATCATAAGAATAAATTCTAACTGATGAAGGGTTGACTCAGTGTTTCTTATGAATTGTTTCCATTGATACTCAAATAATGTGTCGTTCTCTTAGAAAAAACAAGAATGAATAAAAACATTGGTGGATAACTCTCAAATGGTTGTTGTTACACATATATTTTGCACTTTTAAATAAACCAACAACTTGTAGAAAACTGTTTTATATATTTTCTTCCTTCTCTCAACAGTTTGCAAGAGTTGTATAGTGAAGTTCTTGGAAGAGAAAAATACCTGTCCAAAATGCCACATTGAAATTCACCAGAGCTATCCTCTAAATTACATCAGGTGTGTCATCAAATGATAATTTAAGAACAGCATTGACAACATTTTTGTTTTAAAAGATCCTCACATTGAGTGGGGAAAAGAATGTTTCTCAAAGAACAGAGTTGTGAAAAAAAAGATTCACTGTTTCTACAGATCCATGGATACAATGGCTCAGTTAACAAGGTCAGGTGTCTGACTTGCATGCTGAAGGGTATGAGGTACTCAGAGGCCGTTAATCAACTTGGCAAAATGATA
Organism: Melibe viridis; assembly: GCA_039654465.1. Taxonomy (NCBI): domain Eukaryota; kingdom Metazoa; phylum Mollusca; class Gastropoda; order Nudibranchia; family Dendronotidae; genus Melibe; species Melibe viridis. Next base: position 7,160 of record JBCIKM010430185.1, on the reverse strand, counting down.
ACTAGATCAGTGGTGGACACTTTATCAACATGAATATTTGAAACTACTCTGGTTTTTAAGCTGCTGTGGATGTACCACCATCCAAATTTTCTTGGGTTAGACTTGAGAAGGGTTTAGCTTTTCTTTTGTATTTATTTTTTTTCATCCAAATCTATCCTCTAAACATCAAACAATTGCATCTTGAACTTTTTTTGTTTTTCTTCGGCATTAGTTATGTTGCTCAACATATTTTTTTTTGCATTTCTAGTTTATTAAGACAACCTATTCTTCCTTTTATATTTCAGTTTTGACAGAACAATGCAAGACTTAGTCTACAAACTGGTACCTAAGCTTCAAGAAAGTCAGTAGAGAACTTCTATATTTTTATGTCACTTTCTTTTATATTGGATATTATGTTTAAGATTGTAATGAGTTGTTAAGGACCATTCAGGGAGTGTGTATGTGTGTTTGTATGTTTATATGTGTTTGGAGTGGGTTTGTTTTGTTGGGTTTTTTTTTTTTCAATTTTTGGGTTTTTTTTGCTGGTTTTTTGTTTGTTTTGTTTTTTGTTGGGTTTCTTTTGAGGGGGGGGGGGGGGTGGGGATGCTAGAGGTTGTTTTTTGTTGTTTTTTTTCCCGTAAACTGTTAGGGATTAAAATTATATACCAGAATGAGTGACAATCATATTTGTTATTTTATCCATTTGAAAAACTTATATGCATAAAGATTAGCAGATTGAGTTATAAATAATTAATTTTTCAATCATTCCTTGAAAAGTGAAAGTAACTAACCCCAATTCACTTTATCTCTAGTAATGTTAAGAGAGAATTGTCACTCAGTAGGAAAAAAAGTAGATCTCATTATTTAACCTTATACCCATAATTCTTTCTGCATCTTGCTGAAAGGGGGATGAGATTTCATGTGCCCAGTCCTTGCAAAGGGGTGTAAATTATCTGTTCTTTACCTGAATTCCGTCTTTTGAAATGGACATACTTGCAAATAAATAGCTGATACAGATACAAGTTTGTTATAGTATGGAATAAAGTTTTATCTCATAGCAATAACAGGAAGTAACTTACCTGAACATAAATATTCCATAGAACTCAGTTCCTCTAACTGTCATTTAGGAATGCAATGTCTTGTATTTTCTACAATAGTTCCTTACCTGTCATGTTGGATATTTTGAAAAGTAAATATGTATTAATTGATGTAGGTGCTGGTGAGAGGATTTAGGCAGCCTGTTACTACTTTCTTCTATGGCTAAGCACCATGATTTTCAAACTTGTATCAAAGAGAAAATAATCTCTTTTGGTTAATGGGGAAGGGAAGGACTCTCAATTGAAAATTTTAAACAGCAAGTTTCACCTTTTTTCATTATTTGATATTTGAGTATTTAAATCATTGGGTTTTTTGTGTGTTTTGTTTTATTTTTGGTCCATTCTAATGTGAATAAAGTAATTCTCAAACTTTCAGACTAATTTTCATCCTTTTTTCAGGCAATATTGGTTGTCATAGTGACCCTGATTTTTTATTTTTTTTATTGATAGCATAAGTTGTGTAGGGTAGGGCTTCTTTGAAGAACTCCTCAATAATTCTTTACAATGAATCGGAATAGTATTAATTTTCCAGTCATAGTTATGTTTAATAATGATGTTGTTGTGTTTTTTTTCTATCTTAATCAATTTCAGAGGAAGCTAAGCGAATCCAAGAATTCTATAAAAAGAAAGGCTTGCCTGTCCCATCAACTGTGGGTAAGTCAGGTGAAATTGGATTGAGAGATGTAACGATTGTGCCTGTGGTGGAGTTATTACATTTAGAAGTATACTCAAGGCTTTTAAATGAGAACCATTTAAACTGTTTTCCAAAGTTCTTGAAATGAGCAATGCAGATGAATTGTGTTAGAGATTTTTGTTGTTTCTTGTTTGTGTGATGGTTTGCGTAACATACATTTAAAAAAATTGTTTGTTTTTTTAAAGAAAAACTTTTGCTTTATTAGAAACTTCTTTCCCTAGTCATTCAAATTTAACTTTTATAATTATTTTATTGTCTTCAGAAAATAATTTCATTTCAGATAATGATGAAAACAGATACGAGTGCAAGAAAACCCCAATTCAAGATTCACAGGATGAAGATATGCACAGAAGTGATGAACAGGTACATCTTCTTCTTCTTCTTCTTCAATTATATCAACTGACTCAGTGGAACTGAGTATTACTGTCGATGCGGGCATAATTAGACACACCAAGAGCAAGTTTTGTCTTGCTGGGCCTCTGGGAGCTTGTAAATGTTTATGTCCAAATGTCTTTCAGCATAGTTGTAGAGAGGGAAGTGAGTTGACATTTTTTTGTTCTATAGACAATAGACAGACAAATGAAACAAAAAAAAAAAAAAGAAAAGAAGTTGCTGGGTCTCAGTAGTTGTTATTATTTTAGACAAGATGAATAAAAGCATAGGTGCCACTTTTACACTTGTCTCCTTCTTTTTGCCATCTCTGAAGTCTAAAACCAAACACGATTTGATTTCTCTCTCCTCTCCTGTCTTCAATTTTGCTGAATAACAACTTGGTTCATGCTTTATTTTCTCCATCAAGGGAGATGGTTGTCTTGAAACAAACTCAATTTATGAATTATTTTATTTTCCAGTGAAAAGATACCCTTTTTCAAAATTTGGTTGTGGCACCCTTGTCTAAACTTCAGTTTGAATTTTTAGGAATTTTTTGTTTGTTTAAAAGACAGTGGATGTCAGTAATAAGATGATAAAATTGTTGCTTTTTGTTTTAGTGTGATTATTTTACTGAAAATCCCCTTTGTTAAAAAAATAAGAAACATCTATATATATAATTTAGGACACTATATAACAATCCAGAGATGCTGTTTGAATAGGCTCCAGAAGCACTAAATGGAAATTGATTAAATTTTCGGAGTCTATACAGAAACTAATGGAGCATTTTTCTTAAAAAACAGACATAAATTTAAAAAGGCTAAAATCCGATAACAATCCATTTTCATTTACTACAAAGAAACCTCATTTACAGCAGAGTGTAAGAAAAATTATTTCTAGGTTGATACCATTTTTTTTAACAACACTAATACCATTGTTTTTATCTTTTATGTAATGTTATGATAAATTTAATGATCGAACCACTCTCAAAATTTCGGAAATTTCTAATTTTTCTACATTCCACAATCAAAAATTATTTGCATGACCTTGAAATGGTAAAGCCACTATGATTCTGTGGGTTTTGAAAAGTTTTGATTGAATTGACAATGAGGGTGGCTTTTGGTTTAAGGCAGTGTGCCCTTGGAGTGAGGGAAATTTTGTTGTCAAAATGAGACTTGAAAACTTTCTAGTTGAATGATAAAACGGAAGTCTTATGATAGATATGCGCTTTTATTTTCATTGAATGTCACAAGGGGAAAAGCTTGCATAGGATTTACATTAAAAGTTAATGCTTGTCTTTGTTTCACTGGTATATTTATTTTTTTTTTTTTTACATTTAATTGTTAATTGAAATCATCAGGTGAATATATGCCTGGAGTGCAAGGCTTCCAATCTGAAGAACTTGAAAAGGAGATTCCTTCGAATATCCTCCCAAGCTACCATCACTCATTTGAAAAAGTTTATCTCCTTCAAGATCTACAACAATATAAATCGCTTTAAAGAGGTAAGTGAAGTACTTTTGTCAGTATATGCAACAGTAATTTGAATTCCTATGTTTGTAGTTATGTACCAAACTCACTAAAATACTTGTGTAGGTAAAGGATGACCACGGTTTAAGGTCATTTAAGGTGTGTGTGTTTTACATACCGGTATACAGCAAAGCAGGAACCGCAAAACCCATAAAAGGATGAAATATAAATGTGACCTTCTGTAGGACACAACTGTAATGGGTGTTTCCATTGCCAAACTTTAAAAACAAAAGAGTAATCAATATCAAACACCAGAATAATCGATACCAACAAACTCTCTCCTCTGTGTTGCCTGCTTTGATTATATGAAAAGCTATATGTAAATTTTCATTTTGCCACCATTTGTTCTGTATCTTAAAGATTTTATGACATCAAATTTTTAATACACGCCCTGTGGTCAATTGGCTCATTGTTCTTTCGCAGATACCACCAAAGGCAACAGTAACTATTATTTGGCTTAAAATTGAGTAATACCATTTATGTATTACTCATCATGCCATGCAAGATTTGGCACGGTGGACTGATCATCTGCCTGTCTTCATTTCTTGTGATCTAGGGTTTTTCCCAGCTCCTTGTGACACTTCTAAGGCGGTATCAAGGGATAAGGATAACAAGAAATATTTTTAGTTCACAGTTTTATTTATTTAAAGGGCAATTTTTCTTTCCTTGAGTCATATTTATTGTTTTTGGTATATACAACTAATTACAAATGGTCATTGTTACAGGCTCATTATAAAAGGAATGCTGTCTATTTATTGCCTTCTCAAGGCTTATTACCATTAACAAATTACGACCCTTTATCGTCATTGCAATATGGGATCAGCTGAGGGGTTAAAAGATTAACTAAACAAACACACATTTGCAGCAAATGGGTATCAATATTGGATGTTGGTGACAGTGCAAGGGGGGGGGGGGGGGGAGCATTATTGATGGATCTAGTAAACTGCAGTTTAACTGCTTTGCATAAATTTTTGTCTTGAATTGAGAAGCGAGAGGAAAGGTCCAAATCATGAATAGTCAGGTTGGTGCATTGGAGCGCGGGTAATGCTCCAGTAGTTAGGACAGTTCTTGTCAAGCATATCAATATCAACAGTTTGTAGGAATAACTTTTTGATTGGAATGATTAACCTAAAGGTTGATTCCCCTCACACACATTCATGATTGTATTCAACTAAAAGAAACTGCACCTAAATAATGCCTCTACTAAGACACCCTATGCATCAAGTTCTTGTCTGTAATTTATACTGAATGATGAAAAAATGGTTAATTCTTGATTTTTACTTTCTTTTTCAGGTTGATATTTTATGTAACGAAGAGATTTTAGGCAAAGATCATACTCTCAAATTTGTTGCTGTCACACGATGGCGCTCAAAGGTAACTGAAATTATGAACTTCACATGCTTATTTTCTTTTCATATTATTATTATTATTATTAAACATGATTTAATATTTTATCTCCACATATTTTACACTGGCTACGCAGAAGTAGTTTTCTCATTGACAGTATGGCTGCCTCATAATAAGAATTGTTCAAGGATGTCATATTTTTTTTCTTTTTTTTTAGAAAATGCTGTCTTTTTATTATTAAAACAAAACAAAAAAACAACAATATGCGACTATATTTCAGACCTGCCTTGTTTTATGCATTGTGCGTAAAATTATGCATTTCAGGTTCTGATTACACCAGCATGCATAGGCTCAAAATATTACACTTTTCTGAAACCTAAAAAATAATTTCACAACGTGACCCGGAAGTAGTTTTATTTTATTTTGATTTGAACCTTGGTTCAGACCATTGCATGGTAATTCCTGTTCATAAAGAATCGATACCGTCCTTAATCGCATATTTTCCTTAAAGTCGCCTAATAGTACTTCATAGTGCTTTTCGGGTAATCAGCTTAATTTTTCTTTCTCCCTCACGCAACTCCAAATCTGCCTTCCTCTGGTCATTTCTTAGAAGTTAAGGCATCAGATTTTCCATGATTCTTGTTTTAGCATTCAATCAGACTTTTTGTGTGTTTGTTTTTTGTTATCTTTTTTTAAACAGCAAGTGTGCTCTTAGTTTGATGTTGGAAATGACCAAGATGAAGGCAGAAAACAGCTCGAAGCTTTTAGGTCTACACTGACAAAATTTAACAGATATTCACAAATTGTGCAATTTTAAAGCATACAACTAGCTTCTTTTTTTTTTTTTTTAACAAGTTTGCCCCACCTTGTCTTCATGCTCTTTACTCTATGCGTTATGTTAACATTTTTACAGGATTACACATTTTACCGTAGAATTACACATTTCAATTGAAAATGATTACACATTTTCAAAATTTCAACTAGGCAGGTCTGGCATATAATTCTTGTGGTAGTAATAGAAGTTTAGAAGACAAATTCTTCAGAAAATATTAACTGTGATCATTTGTATACCTTTCGTTCATTCTGTTTTTCTTATTATCTTCATTTCAGGACACTCCACTATTGCTCCACTATAGACAAAGAGTAGCAGATTTATGACAGTATGTTACCACTTTTTGTGTGTAATAAATGTGATGATGAGATTGTGTGGCAATTGTCATTTTTGTTTTGTTGAGAGATGGAATAAAAACTGTGTTAAGTATGTGAAAGTGAGAAGACAAATTTAGTGATTTTTTTTATAACGATATCATTCAAGAGAACCCTGTGTCTGCATTTAGTTTAAAAACTCTTTGAAAATGAAGCTGCTTATTTATAAACAGGTTTTGAACATATGTGAATGCACTTTTCTCTAAAGATTCTTTGACTGGGTGACTGGCTAAAGTCATGAAAGTGAATACATGATGCATTATTTATGCAAATCAGTCTTTTTCATATTTTTCTATTTGTAAAACTTTGCATTTTCACTGGAGGGACTCAAATTTCAATTTAAATGTTAAGTCCATATTGTCTTGCTTGAAATGGAGTTTGGTTTTGTTTTGTAAATACTATTTGATGCAAATAACTTTAGAATAAAGAAAAGAATTAAATGATACAAGCCTACTTGTCAGTGAAGTTTTGCAAACATCATCATGTGGAAAACAATGTGGAGAATAGTAATATGCCTTGAAATTTAAGAGTTAATTTTTATGTTAGTCAGAAGCTTCAGTATACAGTGGAATATGGATAAAGTCAACGCCCCGGGACGGAGAAAAAGTGTTGACTTTAAGCAAGGTTGACTTAATCAATTTTCGTGGATGGAAACACTTGAATGAAAAGTATGTGGTAGGATGACAGTGACAGTACATTATGGCCCTTGTTGTTTTTATTGCTGTTTTTTTGTTTTGTTTTTTGTTTCTTGTGTTTTTTTTGTTGCAATTTTCATGTGTGCGTGTTTTGTGTTAATCATAGATTATTGCCCCGCACATATTGAAATTCAGGTGAATTTTTTTTTTTTTTGGGGGGGGGGGGGGGGTTCCTCTGTTTTTTTTTTTTTTTTTTTTTTTTTCCCAAAGGGTGAACACTATGACCAAACCAACAACCTTCTGA
>JBCIKM010430184.1:0-20388 GCA_039654465.1 Melibe viridis | reverse complement strand
CCATCCGCCACCCTAAAAAGTGGTTTCAAGCTCAGCGATAAACCCGTGTCGCTGACAGTGACTTCCGCTGAAAAAACTTTAAAGGGTTGGGGGTGGGGGGGGGGGGGAGTTCTTTTAAAGCCTTGGTATCATGGTGTCGCTTTGGATATACAATTTCAGTAAGAGCAACTTTTCTTTCTTTCTTTTTTTTTTTTTTTTTACTGCTACCCTTTAATGTAATTTTGCTATTGTTTACAGTCCATGCAAGACTCAGGTCCGCGGCATCCAATGGATGAAGAAGTCAACGACAATATGCACCCGTCTCCCATCTGGGTATGACTTATTTAGTTGTGCTGGGTCTGATCCTCTCTACCCCCAGCTTGATGCACTTTATGGTCTGCTCTCCTGGTTCTCTCCTCCGTGGTGCATGTGCTATGTTTTTTTGAACAGTCTGCTGGTGGATTTAAAGAATTTGATCATGAGTTTGTTACCTTTTGTTGTCATAACACTTATTTGAATGTTTGTTTGTTTTTTCAATTGCCATCTTACTTAAAGCAATGTAATTATCGCATGAAGAGAACTTAATTTCATATTTTTTGTTTGTGTTTGGATTATGGGAACATTATTGTGAAAACTGGTTGTGAATTGTCATCAGGGTTTGAATACTTGGACTTGTTTCTCTTCCTCATTTCTTACTCTGATCATTGGATTTTTAGGAGGAGGGAAAGGGGTAGTGGGGGGGGGGGGGTCTTCAAGTCAGCCTTTTTTTAAACAAAAGAAGTTAAGTGCTAGTGCTGACTCATTTAATGTTTATTTAAACACCCTTGATTTTGCTATGCTTCAGGCATGCTATATTGTCTTTAATTTGTGTTGTCTTGATCTGCAGTTTTATCGTTATGTTTTTTTTTTTACTCTATTTTTGTTTTATTTGAGCTGCTTTATGACTTGTTTTCATCTACAAGCAGGACATGGCTTCTTACTAACTGAGTTTGCTTGCTTCTGTTGTGATGAACCCTGTTGACAATTTAACTTGATTCGCTTACTTATGTATTGAGGATACATTGTTTTATTTCATTGCTGTTTTATTTTTAGTTTTTTTCTTCTCTAAAAATGGAGACAGTGTCATATGCAGTCATTAAAACCATTTTTTTTTTTACACTTTGGTAAGTGGTGCTTTTTTCCTGGCTTTTGTCAAGTCTCATTTCCTCTTCATTAAATTAAACATACACAGTGTCCATTTGATATGTATTAGATTTTGCTGTTTTCATAGTTTCGTGTAACATTATGTGTTAGTATTTTCTTCATCATTTGTATAATGATGTAAGTTTTTAAAATCTCTCATTGGGAATTAAAAAACATTTTTTAATCATTGTGATTTAAAAAGTTAACAATGTTTTCCTGACTGCTTTATTTTGGAACTGGATGATTTAAAGAGGCCACTGTTGTTTTCCAGAAAGCTGTGTTGGAGAAATAGTTGCATGCATCGGAGACATTGAGCTGAAATATTTAAAATGGAGATTTCAGGTTCATGTTTGTTGCATTGGAGTTCTTGCAGTGATATCATTTTGATGAAGGTTGTTATCTCAATAGTTGCAGATAGATCAAGAGTCAATTTATTTGGAAGTTGGTCTTTGAATTTAGCACAGTATGGAATTGCTGTGTTTGCTATGAATCTTATTATCCTGAATTTTCCATGATGTTCTTTCAAGTATCTAGTTATTTGGTTTTTTTCTTTAATTTTGTGCTTTTCTTTTTTGTTTGGGTTTTTTCCCAAGGACTCAAGCAAATAATTTTTGTTTGCCTTGAGTTCACTCTCTCTTGTGTTCAAGTCTTGCTGTAAAATGATGCAATGTCGAACAGGATTAAATTGTTCCAAAAAATCAATGATAAAACTGAAAGAAAAACCATGCAGGCTTTCATGCCATGAAAGTGTAATTAGCTTCCCAGATTGGTCTTCTGTTATAATCAAAGATTTGGATAAATTGTTTTGGAAGGCAAGGGGTCACGAGTGTGATATCTGTCACTTCTGTTATTAAAACATTCCTAGATTTTCAAGTTTCTTCTATATTACATTACACCCTGAAGTTTCAAGCAAAATTGTTAATAATTTCATGTTAAACTTTAAATAAGTTTGTAGATCAGAGGCAAAGACAATATCCTTATCTCTGTAAATTGTATTTTCCATTCATCCCGGACCAAGAGATTAATGTGCATGTTCAGTTTTTTTGCACACCTCTGGTAATAAAGTAATTCATCAAGTTGCATTTCAAGTTGATACAACACACAATTGAACTTTGGCAGACTTTCTTTCATACTTATTAGATAAAATGTTCTCTCTCACATGATTAAATCTCTCTGATGCCACTCATGATAGGAAAAGCTGTTCACTGAGTATGTTGCATTATCCTATAAATTTCCTTTCTTACATGATTAAATCTCTCTGATGGCACTCACGATCGGAAAAGCTGTTCACTGAGTATGTTCCATTATCCTATGAATTTTCTCTCTTACATGATTGAATCTCTCTGATGGCACTCACGATCGGAAAAGCTGTTCATTGAGTATGTTCCATTATCATACTAAACCTTCTATTTGATGATACTCAAATGTTTGATACACTCTCAGCATTTCTGGAGTTGCACGAAATAGACATTCTTCCTCCTGCACCAGTGAACAACCAGTTTTACTGCTCTCCTCTCTTTTCTCATCTTTTCCCACCATGTATCCACTTCAGTTGTCTTTGTATGTGATTGGATCTTTTATAGAGATGTTTTTACAAGATGTGGTTATTCATTCCTCTCTTTAATCTGTCCTTTGTCTCTTGTTGGAGGCCCTGATTAATCATAATCAAGGCTCTGTTCCACTTTCTGGCTGTCTTTTCCTCTTGATGCTTTGTTCTCTTTGATGAAAATTAAAATTGGTATGGTTTTAGATCTTTCAGATTGGCCCACCGGAAGCTCTCCTTTCTATTGATCTCTTCACGGTTTGTCTTCTTTTTTAAGATTTCATGAGGGTTTGACACGTGCTGCCATCTGATTTTCTATCTTAGTCTTTGCAGTCATATTTCTAAGCAGGTACTGAACCCATTCTGTATGTATGCTACAATATAGGCAGTGCATTCTTACCTTGTTTATATCCTCAGTTTTGTTGTTGATGCTGTGATAAAATTTAGGGCTTGGAGATAAATCCTGAAATAGGTCTATCGAGTTAGTAGGTCATCCAATGGGTATAGCAGGTGCTATGGAGTTCTAATTTGCATGATGTTGGCGTCCTTTTCATCTTTTGGGTATTTCATTTGTTTTTTCTTACTTTTTGTTTGTTTGTTTTGTTTTGAATAATCTGAATCTAATATAAGTTCTGTCTTAGACTTGCAGCATATTGTTTTTGATGAAGGAAATGGATGGTTATGGATAACTGCTTTCCTACTCCCCCTCATTTCAGTCACGCTTACCTTGTGTTAAGTTGTGGACAATGTTGAATGGATATCTGTTACTCATCTTCAAAAGCTCTAAAACTACTTCTGACTAAGGTTGTCTTGTCTATTCAAATTTGATACCTGAAGAGAACTGAATTATAAGTTGCTGTTGTAGTTATTGAAATTTTTGCTCTCAGTTTGGTCCATATTTCTTCTTTTTGGGGGCTTTCTTGAAAAAATTTGTCTTCAAAGTATTCTGGTTTTTGTTTTTTTTCCCAAACATGAAACACCGGGGTTGTTGTTTTTTTTAAAGATTTTTAAAAAATTTTTTATTAATGTGTGAGGGCCATAATATCATGCTTCCATGGAATCGCAACCATTAGATACCTCAACAAAATGTCAGATGTATTTTACTGTACACTTGGTATGTCTTTAGCATAATTGAAAATTAATGCTCTGATTTTCTGTTTTCTCTCTCTCTCTCTCTCTCTCTCTTTTTTTTTAAATCCAAAGAAATGATCAAATTTTCAACACAAAAAATATTGTTTGAGTTCAAAATCAAATTTATTTGAGGAATTTTTTTTATCTCTTCTTCATTATGTATCCATTTCTTGTAGCTTCTTTTCACAAATATTTCTTAAGTCTAGTGAAATCTGGAAAAAGTTATTTCCGTTTTAAAAATATGCCAAATACAACTATTGGATTTACAACATTTTATAACATCTTGATGTTAAATGTCACAAGTCATGTGACAATGAGAATAAAAAATGGTGCTTCCCGCAACAGCTTGATGGCTATTGTAGGATGTTTTGATTGTGTGAATGAATGAAGCATTGCTGCCAAGTCTTCCAAATTTTGTGGAATTTTACAGTGTCACTATTCAATTCTCCTTCAAGTTCAATGACATAATGGCAGTGTCAAATACGAACCAGCACAATCTGATCATCAGGTTTTTATTACTTCCCATTTCTAAAATGTTGAACAGGTTTCTGAAAATCAGTTCAATAGTGAAAAGCAGAGAAATAAGAAGAGTATCAAATTTTAGGTGATCAAACAAACTGATAATGCATTGATTTTTCATTTCTTCTGCTTCATCAACTTGTTAGATTACACAAAGTGGATAAACTGTAAGTGGAATTTTTTAAAAAAAGGTTTAAATGCAATTGTCTTTGTTTTGCAAATACGTTAAGGAAGAGAAATGAAGACTTTTAATACTATTATTCACCCTGTTCGTGCGTGACAAATTTTAGTCATTTGGAGATAAAATTTTTTAACTTTTATCTCAGTTTAACAATCAGTTGTAGAGTACAAAGGTTAAAGCCACGCTATTACTATGTATCCCTGTAAATGGGTAACCATCAACCACGAACTGGCCTAATAGAATATTGGTTTGCATGCAATTTAGGCCCACAAACAGCATTTTATATTGTAAGACGACACCTAAAACAAAACTCTATTTGATATTTCATCTTTGTAATTTATAGTTTTGAACTGTTGTACCACCTTTTTAGGAAGACTGAGCCTAAACATTAAAGTTTCTTGTTAAAAAAGAAACCGATAGTATTAAAAATCTGTAATTAAATCTTTCATTGCATCACAAGCTGAAATATTTATTGCTTTTTAAAAAAAAAAATCCTGATATGAGCAATAATTTTTGTTTCATTTTTAGGCAGCCCTAGCAACAATTAGTGAAAAAGATATTATCTGTCTGATGTGGTGGAAAGAGAGATTAGGAAAACGTAGATGATATCTTTTAGTGAAATGAAATGCTGTAAGTTTTAAATTTTATTTTCCAGACTTATTTATTATGATGTCAAACTACTACTTAATGCATATTTGAGGGATTTTTATTAATATTTTAATACGTTTTTACCAGTAATGCTCTTCCAAAAGTATTTTTCAAGGTTCCTAAACTTGGCAGCTATGGTGTTGATTGTCTGTTCTGAATTTGAGATCTGTTTGTTTTAATCTGCTTTCCATAGTCTCTAGTCAGACAGGAGTAAGAATTATGTTTGCCATAAGATATGTAATGAAAAGCATGATTTGCATTAGTTTTTAGCATTAAGGAAGACAGTAGTCTATAGTCTGCCGTTTTGATAATATCTGTTTAAGTATTTTGTTACTTTAACCCTTAGTCTTTGTACCTTACCTGTGAATGGGAATTTAATCCACAGGAATTAGGGAGTAAATTTAAAATTTAGAAGATCGCTGTTGCTTTCTTTATGGCCATTTTTAAATGAACAGCCAAACTAGCTCTAAGTACATTCCTACAGGTAAGCAAAAGGAAAATGACCATTTATTCTAGAAGAAGAATTTTGTTTTTCCATTGTTTTCTGTAAATTAATTTTGGTATTACATATTTGGTTGTCTGCAATTTTCATCAGTTTTCATGATAGGTAACCATAAGTCCTCATGCACCTGAGGAAGGAAGATTGTTGCATGTTCAGATACCTTGAGTCATGTTGACTGGCCAAACAGTGATGGAAATACAAATTGTTGTAATGATGAACACTTTGTATTAAGCAGGCAACACGCATTGTAAATAATCAGAAATGAGTCATGAATCAAAGTGGTAACAAAAGGCACACTCCCTCCCAGACCCCCCCCCCCCCGCCCCCTGAGCAAAAAACATATAAAAAAAAAAAGAAAGAAAGAAAAGAAACGAAAACAATACAAGCAAAACCATAACAGGAAAGAGCAAACAAATCCCTCAAACAAAAAAACAAAAACAATGAAAAACAGAACAAAACAAACAAAATAAATCCCAAAAGACTTGATGAAATGTAAACAAAAATAATGATGATACAAGAATTCTATGACTCACTAATTAATTATTTTAAACAGACCATATGATATTTAAGGAAAGCATTGAGAGACAGAATGACTTTGTGTAAAGAACGTGTGTGTTGTATGTAAAGTACGAAAGCCATGGAGCTCACATTCTGCATGTGAGAGTGAATGTTCTGGTGTCTAACCTGAGCGCAATTTTTGCTTTTAATTCTAATATATTGACCTTATAAGGCCATCAACAGGTTTTTTTTGTTTTTGTTTTTTTTTGTTAACAGCATCAAATATGACCAAAGCAGATTCGGCCAAAAAAGTGTTTAAAAAATCAGCTTTATTTATTTATTTTTTGTTTTGTTTGTTTGCTTTATTTTTTAATGGTTTATTTATTCTTTGAGTATTACATATCAATAATAGCATGTTTATGTTCACATTCACCGTTTTGTTTTTATTTATTTTGTTTTTATTTCCTTTTGATTTGCCTTTGGAAGCCGCACACCAAGGACTACTAATTTGTGAGTTTTGATTCTATCCTTGTGCTACTGGCTGATATAATGTTGCATGGACGGTTATTCACTTTTGTCTAGAAAGATTGTGTTTGGTATTTGTTTTTTTATTTTACTACTGCCATAATGTTCAATGTGTAAACATAATATGTTATTACTTTTGTCGTCACTGATTTCCACATTAAACTATATCAGAGTACACTGAACTGATGTCTTGTGTTTCTTGTTCCTGGCTTTGTCTTAAAATTTCTTTAGATTTAGATTCCTTTTAGTTATATTTGTATCAGCATTTTCATACTTGTCTTCTTGCCTGAAAAATTTTTGTCATTATGTGGTAGTTTATATTGTATGTAGGTATCTGTATACCTTTTCAAAGTGTGGCCACTTATTTTTCTTCCTACTTCGTTTTTAATAAGTAAAATCTTTATTGAGTTTGCTTTCTTTTCTAATTGTCTCAATTAAATATCAACCTCTCTCTAAAGTCTCAGTAGAGTAACTGTATATGAATTCATCATGAAAGTGATAAATAATTGCATCCAGTAAATGTGCATTGTCTATTTTTTTGTGTTTTACACAACTAGAATTCCTTACTGAAACAGGAAGTCCAACTGGCAAAAGGAACGAGTAATCCAGAGGACTAAATCTACACCTTTCCCACTGAGGTGCCTTTGCCACATGTTCAGGAACTTAGTGTTGGGATAGGTTTTAGGAGTTAATCATGTGTCAAGTGATTAATAGTCAAGCTGGCATTAAAATGTGACTTTGATAATTAAAAAAAAAATTATGTAACAGAGGAATTGCCTTACAAATCGGTGAAGTTTATGTTGATTTTATTGGAAACAAGAACAATTTTATAAATGACCATTTAACTCTTTCAGGACGTCAATTTTTAAAAATGCAAACTGATGTGATTCATCCAAAAACTCACTAAAAAAAAGAGACTAAAGAAGCTACAAAGTTGTTTCATACATGAAATAAAAAAGAAATGAATGTGTAAAAAAAAATGCAGCAAGTAACAAATAGTTTTTGTTGATTGGTGAGGATTGAAGGATAGTTGAAGAAGTAACAGCAAAATATTAAGAAACACTCTCCCTATACATTTCACAAGAGTTAAGCAATACAAAAATGGCTAACTGCACTGTTGGTTTGCATGCGACAGTTCTAAGGTGAAAATGCTGGAAGAGTTTGACAAGAAAATATGCAGCTAGGAAGTAAAATCAGATTACAGCATCTTTCATGGCAGGTAGTGAATTTCACAAACAGATATTCCATAGTATAGCTGCCCCCTGGGAAATTGGCTCATTGGTCTTTATCAAGGAGCTGATCCCACCAAGGCAACTGTAACTTTTGTTTTGAATAAAACTGAGTGATAGCCCTTGTATTTTTTAATCTTCCATGCAAGATTAGACACCGTAGACTGATCCTCTGCCTGTCTTGATTTCTTGTGATCCAGAGTTATTCCGAGCTCCTTGCAGCTGGGTCCTGAGACTGCTAAGGCCAAATGAAGGGTTATGGATAACAAAACAAAACAAGATTGCATAGTAATAAATACTGAATCTCAGACCTTATACCGCAGTCAGATTGTCTATGACTTCAAGCATGATTCACACCCAAAACTTATGCCTAATACTGAGTCCCTACATCAGTGGCAAATACATGACAAATGGTTGTGGTTTTGGTCTTCTAGAAATCAATCATTTTTAGAGGTATCCTTTTGTCCATTTGATTCCTTGTTCCAAAAGGAAGTGCTGAAGCATTTTATGCTGCATGAAATGAGAAATCTTTGGATAGTCATTTGCCAGATGTCAGTGTTATTTTCGCTCAGTAATTCAGACCTAATATTTTTCTAAAATCATCTTACAGCCATAAAGTGATAAAATAAAATATGCCATTATCATTATCACTGACTCCACCAATTTTTTTAAACTTCTCTCCTGTCTTGCTCTAATGAGCAATAAGTGAAGTTAAAAAATGTGGAATTAACAAATTTTGGGTCATAGAAACTTACATATAATCACAACACAATGTTGACTGGTTTTGATCCCAAATCAAAAGGCCATGAAGTGTTGACCAACTCAGATTGTTTTGTTCTTTAATAAAAATTTTACAAGCAGCAAAAGGCATTGGCATGTTTGTTTTTTTACATTTTTGTCGAATACCAGTCAATTGATCAAACTTTTATGGATAATAAATACATAAAATATTGGACTGAGGACAAAGACACCTGTCACCACTCCAGCAACCATGAGACCAGACGGGAGTTGGCATTTTTAAAGACCATGACTTAAAATTATGGCTGTAAGCCTCTTATTCCATTACATTGGTAATGAATTGATTTAGTGCTCCAATGGTTTTGCTGAAAGAAAAAAAGCTAGAGCACTTCGCTGATGTCGCATGCAGATGAATTTAGTAAAAGGAATTGTGTTTATAAAGCAGATATGCATAGTGAAAAAGGTTAAACCTCTCCAATGTAAGAATCTTTTTTCTTTTATTTTTTTATAAAATGGTTTGAATATTATGCATCTCTCCAGATTGTTTTTTTCCCCAATAAATCTAAAGATTAACTCATGATTTAAAAAAACGTTTTTAAAGATTTTGGTTTGTGTTGTGATTACCTGAGTGGATAACACACTGTTTATAGGAATTTAAAATTCAGACTTTACTCTTTTGAAAATAACTGTAGATTTAGAGATTGCATGGTTTTACCATTATTTCTCTCATCATTTGGCTTGGTTTGTCTGTTTGTTGTTTATGTTAATCTCTCATTCCCGATTCTCTATTGTCCCTTCCCTTCCCAATGCAGAGAAATCGTTTTATGTCGGTAAGTGTGCTAACAGATTTCTGATTCATATTTAATTTTTCCTACATTTTCTAAAAAAAAGATTTAGTGTGTGTCTATTTGCTGCATGAACAAAAACTTCAAGTACTTTTTGTCATTTGTAAAAGAGGTTGGAAGTTGGATTGTTTTTTGTTTTTTTCTGTTGTTTTTTTTTTTTGTTTTTTGTTTTTTTTTTGGGGGGGGGTATATTATTTTAATCCAAATGTAAGAATGAGATGCCTATGTTTTGTTTTACAAAAACATTGCAAGAGGCTGCATATTTTGATCTTTGCCACTTTCTCAAGTTCTGAAAAGCAACATCGGTGGTAAATAAATCTCTAACAACAAATTAAAAGGAGAAGGACTGAATTAATTCCTTTTTTTTTTTTTACCAAATTTCTGTTAGCACTTACATTTTTTCCACTGGCTTGGAAAACATTTAACAGCTAAGACTATCCACTACTGGTACTTGTGATTTAAAATTGACATGGATCATATTGCGAAAAAACATGTGAAGGAAGAAACACAAAGGCTTAATTACAACCACAACAATAAAGAAAAATATGTTTATCAATATAAAGTTTCTTTTGATATGATGCAAATGGACTTTGGTTGAAATAAAAATCTTATTTTGAATTCTACTTAGGTAAAAATCTGGACATGTTTGTAATGAACACTGCAGACTTTACTGTGTTGGGAAGCAACCATTCTTGGAACTGTATGACTGCTGCAGAACTGGAGTACAATCCAGTTTTGGCTGTTTAACAAATATTTTCAAAAGAAAGATATGAATCAAGTCTCCTGTGAAGGAGATCAATCTAAAGGGTTTGTCCCTTGAATTGAGAAGATCTTTGAGGAGGATGGATTGAAAAAAAAGCTGTAGGGTTTTGTGCCAACAACATAGCAGATTATTCTGCTGATTGTAGTGGTCTTATCACCAATCTTTCTTGCACTTTAGGTGGTAATTGTTGACAACAGCCATCATTTTCAATGACTATCCCACATTGGTTGGTTCGGTGGATGGTCTGTAATTATTTTTGTGAGTTGTGCTCATCATTGTCCTTTTTTTTCCCTGTATTTTTTCCTTCTGTATGCCCTTATTTCATTCACCCTGATTCTTTTCCATTTCATGGATCGTCATGGGATTTCACCTTATGGTATTATTGGAAGGATTCTGTCAAATCAATCCACAAGTCTTGCATGCTCTTGTTTCCAATTATTTTCAGCATTTGGGTTTATCTGGTTGCCTGTTAATGCAAGAAGTACCTCTCTGAAAATAAGATCTTGTAAATTTTTACTCTGATTATGTAAATGACTTGATTTTAAGTGGGTTGAATTTGATTGTTGTCTTCTTTTTCCAACTTGTGACGTAGTTCTTTCTTTCAAGCCAATAAAGCGTTAAGTTTTAATTCTGGTGTGGTGAGAGCCCGATAGTTGGTGCCTGATTAAGTCTTTCAAGTCAAACAATGTAGGTAGGCTAAGTTTTAATTTGTTTTGAAGCACATCCCTGGTTGGGGGAAAATTTTTCCGAAGGTGGAATATTTCAACGGCTGTATGCATGAGGATATCAAGCGGAAAACTGTTTGGAAAAATCAAGTAATGTTTTTTGTTTTTTCAAGAGTGGAAGGAGAGGCAAACAAGATTTTCCTATCAATATCATTTCAGATCAGCTGAACAGAGGTGCGTGAAGTAAGCACGTTCTGCTTCTTCATGAACAACACAATGCCTATGACCATTCTGACATGGTTTTTTTGCTTCACTGGATGGATATTGCCTCTCAAGTCATGAAGTGCCCACCCGACTCTTTAACTGTGTCTACTTTGGCATCATACATGTAGTGGGGAAAATTACAAACTATGTTAAGCACATAACACACGCACACATAAATCACTAAAGAAAACAAAGACAAAACAAAAACACCTTTGAAAGCAACAAGGGCCATAATGTACGGTGATCTTACCATATATTTGTCATTCAAGGGTTGACATCCTTTCAAATTGATATAGTCAACCTTGCTTAACCCCTGTAATGAGGAAGTAGTGAGATCCCTACTCCTGCGGTAAAAAAATAGCCATCCTTTAACTGGGGGAGAAGTGCAATCCCATGCCACTTGCTAAATTTCAGTCCATCCTTCAACTGGGGGAGTTGTGCACAGCCAATTTCGGGGGCACGGAGGGTTTGGCTGTGTTTTCAGAGGAAATTTAATCACCAAGTGACCCGACGCAAAGCCCGCGTCAGTCTTGAATGTCTGACCAATCATATGATACCAAATAGTCATGTGATAATGGCATTTCCAAGGCAAATAATGGAAAGCAACTTGGGGTGGAAAATTGGTTGAGGAGAGAATACGCAGAGACCGTGCAGGAACCAGCTGTGCACTTGCAATTGCCACGGCAAGCTCGCATGTGCTGAAAGTAGGTTGCTGACTTTTGCCTGTCGACTTAATCCAAATTCGACTGTATTTGGTTGATCACTTGGCCTTTAAGCTTAATTTGTCTGGTGTTGTATTATTATTATTATTATGCTGAAAGTTGGGGGGGGGGTTCAAATCCTGGCGAAGTCTGTCTTGGTTTACTATGGACAGCATGGGTGATTCCTGTCAGCATTGAGTGTAAGCTCAACAAATAATTGGTACCCTTTTTGGGTGCCTGGGCCATGCCACTTGCGTCCTAGCAGGGGAAAAGGCCAATCGTTATATATTATTTATATCTGTAAAAGGAATCCAGGAATTTCAATTTCCAATGTTTATTCCTTTATTGTCTTAACTTTGACAGGCCAAAGAAAGACCAAGTGGAAACAAGGAGTCCGGCAGTCGCTTTCCAAGGCAGCAGGACAGATCCAAGAAGAACCTTCTACTGTGGTAGATTAGGCTCAGTCTCTTCCAGTTGACTGATTGGTGCGTTATGTTTGTGCTTCTCACCTATTGTCATGATTGGCTATTTTTACACTGCTATCTATTTTAAGTTCATGCAATGAGGACAAACTACAGACGATATCATGAATTTAAAGTTATTTATTCTTAACGTTGGCTGTCTTTGTGATCATGTATACCGACTTACTTGGTTTCAGAAAAGTCTTCTTCTAATTGGAAAATGATTGATTTAAAAAAATAATAAGCTTTACTACTCATCTAACCAATGGGCGGAGCAGACACTTGAACTTAATTTTTGTATAACATGATTATAAAAATGATGGCAAATAAGGCGCATTACAGAGGATTATCATGTTTTTGTGAACCTTACACTTTCCTTTTATTCTGTAAGTGAGCTCACCATTTTAATGCTCTTAGGTATTTTGCTTAAATTTTTAAAAATCTTTGAACGTTCTTTTTACCCTATACATCTGACTCATATGAAGCTCTATAGTTGTCTCTGGTTGTGCAAAAATAGGAGATGAGCAAAATATTACTGTTTGCTGTATAAAGTAGGTAAGAACCTTTTATTACCTTTGCTTGAGATGATCACCTTGAAATTAAGCACGAGTTAGAAACTTAAGAAAGGGCTTATATTAAGAATGACGCAAAATGATGTGGATTTCATTTTGTTTCTAATGAATAGAAAGTGTAATGAATAGAGAGGTAGAACATGACAGCTATCCTGATAATTGTCTATATAGAGAGAGTTTGTAGTTTGTGTTTGAGGTAAATGTTTTGTAAGGCAACTTGTTTTTTTTTTTCTCTATAAATACATACTCCAGCTCAACATCAATATCACAAGCTTTTCTATTATTACTCGTATTAGTCTCTTTTGTTAGTCAGAGAAAGTGCTTTATTTGTTTTTGTTTTCAAGGAGTTAATATTTTTTTTAAATCACAGTTTGTCTCAATTGCTATTTATTGTATTGTTTCTGACCTTCTTATAGGCTAGATAAAGAAGATAAACACCTCAAAAGTATGTTGTTAGCCAGAACAAACAGTATTGTACTCTGGAAGTGTTTATCAGAGCTTGGTGACTTGATTCCAAAAGATAAATAGTGATCTCTACATTTATTCTGCAGGATGAAATGTTTGCAATTGTTTTATTGTATAAGATGTTTGAAAAATTTTCTTCCTTCAATAATTGTGAAGTTGAAAAAGGAATTTAACAATTTATGTGTGATTTACAGTTTGTGTGTTGGGAGGGTTGGAGAAATTAAAATAAAATGGATGTGATAGATTGAAGCAAGTTGATCATTCTTTTTGTTACTTTTCTAAGCTGTTACCATGGGCTATTCAATGAAGATCAGGTGGTGTTTTAGGAGGATTTGTTCTACAAGCTGTTGGCGCCAGGCTTTGTAAATAGATGTGATGTATGATTTTCTCATGTAAATTTTATGCTCATGTAAATTTCCCCATAGACACATAGTCAAGCCTTACATAGACTTTCTAGTCAGCAGCCATTTGCCATTTCTGTATGTACCCCAGCAGTTGTCATCTTCCATTGAATGTCTGCCTGGATTTTGATTCCATATGAAACACACTTAAGACGTTACATGTGTTTGTTTCCTGCTGCTTTGGATGTGGCCCTTAAATCCAATGTCTCTTCATGTCATTTAGAATCCAAGATGGATGGAAATGCTAATCAGTTTATAGTTTTCAATGAGCTATGCTTGAGGTCCTGCCTTGCCTTGGTATTTCATACTAGCGAGAGAAAGTGGCAATCTAGCTGTGAGATAGGAATGTGCAAGACTAAGGGCAAAGTTAAAGTGCGGGTTGTTGGCGGGTGTCCCTGGTGGGCACTTCCACTTATGTTTCTTATCATTTACACTGAAGCTATTGTCTTACTTTTTCCCCTTTTCTGTGATGTCCTGTTTTTGTTGTCATGTTTGTAACTCAATGCTCATCCCTTAATTCATGCCTTCTGGTACATTACCGCAGGGGTCACAGGTTAAACGTATTGAGTACTTTTGCACACAAAGGGGGCTTAAAGACCCTGCGTCTTCCTGAACCATTACGCTGTCATGAGTTATGGGCATTGCTTGTTTTTGTTTTTAGAGATGATTTTTTTTGTCATTGTAAATCATCTTTCTGTGGTGTCATTATGTATTTTGAGAGATGATATTTATTTTTTAGTGTAAATCATCTCTCTTCTGTTTGTGGCTTGATCTGTTCCCTCTTTTAAGTAACTCTATCATCTTGCTTTCCTATGGCCTCCTCTATGACCCTCGTGTGTCATGGGGTCCTAAAACAACTAATAAACAAACAAAGTTAAAGTGGGTGATTTTGACGGCACATTTGTGAATTTTAAAAGTGCATTGCTGTAGGTGCACATTCAGGATTTTGAAGAGTGAATGGCTGTGTGGGCACTTTTGAGATTTCAAAATTGAATGACTTTTTGTTGCAGTCTTTGTTTCCCTGTTACCACTCACTTGTTAGTACTATTACGGTAATTTTTAATGCAAATGTGGAGAAATTTGGTCATCTATCTATAGGGTAATAGTGAGACAAGACCAATGCTATCTCCACAGATGAGAGAGAGTATGTAAGGTATAATGTTGCTATGTTCAGACTCTACCACAGCACTCTTTTATGCAATCTAAATCTCAAAGACTGTATGTATTAAACCTCATCAACTTTGACGATATTTGGAAATCTTTTTATCCATTTGATGTCATTAGATCTATCATTCCCCTTGCTTTGCCTTGAGATCAAATATGTGTCACCTATTCCTAGAAAATCAATCCTTTTCTTTGTAAGAAAGACAGAAGGAAGAATTCCTCCACTGACATCGGGTATCCAGGAATATGATTTGGCCCATTTGGTTGAAGACCTGTCGTAGCTCTATGGTTTTTTTTATTGTATCTTTTTTCCTTTGCTTTGTTTGATAATAAGTTGTCTGTTAAGAGGCAAAAGACTGTTGTTTTTTAGGTAAGAGTGCAGTTTTTATATGATGATGTTTCATCATAAAAGATGGAATGCTTGCACGTGAAATGCATTTTAAGTACTTGAAACCATTTTCACCTATTGCACTTATTAATACCAATTTAACATATACTTTTTGAAGAGTTAATTGAATATATCAGTTGTGAAATTTTATCACTCTAAACCATTTAGTAGAGCGGCAGACAAAATGTTGTTTCAATTTAATTAAAGTTGCTTTTGTAATATTTTGTAAGGTATTTGCCTCTAACAACCAGATGATATGAGTATTGCAAATTTGTTAATATTTTAACCTTGCACAAGAGATGTTGTTTAACTATGCTTTCATTTTGTTTTTTACAGTGTTGCAAATTTTTAAACATTGTAAGTCTTTGTATATTGATATATCTGCTTTGTTTAAATTTAATGAGTGTAAAACCACATTATGTACTATTTGTATATATGCTGTAAATGATCAAGAATGAAAAGCAACAAGAAATGGAGAAAGATCGAGAAAAAGAGAGATTGAACATGGGTTTGATTCCTTAGAGGGGAGAGGCTGAGGTCTCTTATCTCTGAGGAAATTTGTTGGTTTTTAGGGGCTCTTTGCCAGCCTGTGGTCTTATTGCTGTCCTGATTCTTTAGTTTGAATCCTCCTTTGACATGAATTTTGAGGACCCTGTTTTGTGGTTGTCAAAAAGTCATACTATTTAATGACATACATAGTCTATTTTACTGCTATAGAGACATAGACTATTCTATTGGGCGCTAAAAACTGTGAGAGTTCTTCTGAATAATTTATTAAAACAGTGGCACGTCTTCCAAATTGTTTGTTCCATTTAAACTGAATGAGCTATGTTTGCAGCTTAAATAATGCTGTTGAATTTATTTGATGTTCCTGACAGATGCCACCACTGTTATTTGTAAGTGATACATCCTCATATTCAAAACAGTTAAGGAGAAGGGTGGAAATGGAACAAACATTTATGCTAAATGAATACAGGACAACAACAGCTAATTGTAGGTACAACTTTTATCATATTATTGATTTCATGTGTGTTTGGAAGAAGTACCTGGTGGGCTGTTCGTCATCTGTTTCTTATCTTTTGTGCTGAAGCTAACATATCACTTTTCCCCTTTACCTGTTTTGACCTGTCCTATATGTTGTCCTGTGTGAATTTCAAGGGTCATCTATTAAGTCAATACCTTTTGGTACATAACTGTGGGGTCATAACATGAATACACTAAGTACTTTTGTACACAAAGGAAGTTGAAAGATTCTTGATCTTCCAATTATATTGCTGTCTTTGTTGATGGTCGTTGTTTATTTTTATTTTGAAAGATTTTTTTTCATTTTAAATTGAAAACATCTCTCTGCGGTGTCTACAAATTTTTTTTATGTTTTTGTGTAAATCATCTCTTTGTTGTTAGTGTAAGACAAAAATTCCCTTTATTTTTAACCTAGGTGAGAAATTTGTCTCTTGGGTTTGTCCCAAAAGAAGGCTAGCCAAGGTGTCAGTGGCATTGCAAAGCAGTTCTATGGTTGTGGGCACCTTTTCCCATCTGGGAATGGAGTACATACTCCTCAGCATGGGACCTTCTGACACCTTACCTGGCCAACAGAACCACTTTGCCTCCTGGTTTCCTCTTTTCTGTCATGTCCTGTTTTTGTTGTCTTGTTTGCAACTCAGTGGTCATCCCTTATTTCATGTCTTTTGGTACATAACTCAAGGATTACAAGTTAAACGTACTAAGTACTTTGTACTCAAAGGGGGTTTAAAGATTCTGGGTCTTCTTGGACCATTATGCTGTTATGGGTGATGGCTATTGCTTGGTTTTGTTTTTAGAGAGGATCTTTTTTGTCATTGTAAATCATCTTTTTTGTGTCGTTATATTTTGATAGATGATACTTATTGTTTATCGTAACTCATCTCTCTGCTATTTGTGGTTTGATCTGTTCCCTCTTTGCACTAATTCTATCATTCTTACTTTCCTCTGGGCTCCTCTTTGACCCTTGTGTTAATCACCAATTAACAAACATGCAAACGTTCTTTTAACTTGTGTGATTCAGAATGCTGATTGACTGATTTGCATTCAAAACCAAGCTATTTTCTTTTCTCTTTTTTCTTTTTTTTTTAAATTTGGAGGGGAGGGGGAGGAACCCTTTGTGATGTAGAAAGTAGCAGGTTAAAGATATTTTTTTTGTTGAATATTGTTGTGTTTGAGTAAACAACTTATTGTATCAAAGTGTTATATTTATTGTTTTATCATTGGAAATGCTTTAAATTTGAAAATGAGGCTGTAACAATGTGATAATTTAAGTACATTGCATATCTGAATTCCTCTGGTTGTCTTGAGAGAAAGTCACAATGTATTTTCTCTTGAAATCTCTATTTGATAAAAAGGTTTTCTTCTTTGTGGAACGTTAGTAGCCTTTTTGTAAAGCAAGTTACCCTGAAGATATTATTAAGTTTTGACTTAGATCTTGCAGAGTAGAGCTATCATTTCATGATTATGGTTTGGATCCAGGCTGAAGCACATTCAAATAGCTTTGTTGTACAAGCACTGCAGACTGATTCCTCTTTTTAATACTCTGTACTCAGCAGTTTTTGAACTCGCTGCATTTGCAGTTGGATTATTAATGTAGTGTTGTTGCTTTCTAACTATTTTTGACACTTTATATAATAGTAGGATTAATTGTTAATAAACATTTCAAAATACTTTATTAATTTTTGTTACAATCAAGCTGGGCTCACTTTTCCCCCTTTCTTATCCAGCTGTCTTTTTATGGAAGGTTATGAAAATTTGGAAAACTGAATATGCTTTTTGGACTGTTCGACATCAAATCAAAAATTTTCTTTCTAAGCTCATTATTAAAATCTCATTCAATAACCCTGTCAGACATTTCACAATTAATTTATAGTTCATATCATCATCATCATCATCATCATCATCATCATCATCATCATCATCATCATCATCATCATGCAACGAGACATTTTCATAGCTTTAAATTTTTGAAACTAAATTTCAAAACTAGTTTTGAGCTTGTTCCTTAGATTTGAAAGAAAAAAATAATGCTAATAATCAAATATACTATTCACTTTCAGTGTTGCTTATAAACATTCAAAATAAGAATCCTTTTCAACTGATTTTGATATTGCTGTTACAAGAAATATGTTTGAATTTTCATGATAACACATATTTAGTATAATCCAAACTTATCTTAGTTGTGTTTTATGTTACAGGAATGCACTTCCAAAATTAATTGTAGAAAATGAGAAAATAGCAAATCACTTCTTTCATGCTGTACTGTACTGAAGAGTAGATAATACAAATACAACCCTTGATGAATGTAAAATGGATTGATTCTCTCCCCTGAATGTGCTTCCTGTTGTCCTGCCTTTTGAATTCAATTTGTCATATCACAATTTGATTGTGAACCTTTAGACCAGAAATTGCTTATGTTTTATTTTTAGTTACTTGTCATTTTAACACATTATGTTATAAAAAGGAACAGTAGAAACAACATAAAAAACAGTCACGTTTAATTTTTTGCTTTTCTAGTTTAAGCAGCTGTAAATTCTGATTGCATGAAAAAGTGAAATCTTACTGCATATTTACAAAATACTCCATGTGAAAGTGATCAGCAACTTAAAGTTAAATCCAGAAAAAAAAATATTGCTGTATTTTTTATTTTTTATTAATTTTTTTTAGTCCTCTGAAATACATACCTCTTACAACTAATTACACCACTTAACAAATGACTTAGTGAAAGGACCCATATTTCCTGAGGAATACTATATACTTTTCATAAATAGTGTTCTTGAGTGAAAGAAGTCCTTAATAAAACAATGGTGAAAGAGGACCGAGGAGAGACACGTAGAGAGTATTTTGAATGTTAATTGTATGGCCATGATTGCTTTCCAGAGATTCCTTGTAAAATTGTTGCATGCTCATTTATGTATGCATTCACTTGAGAATACCATCAACTTGTTTTGTTGTTTCTTCAGATACATCTCTATAGTGTTTACTACTGTCTTGATGAATGGAGGAATGAGTGCAAAAAAGAGGGGCTTGGTTAGTAAAGTTTGAGGGAAAAGAGCTCAGTCTGTGATTTGATGGAGTTGCAGTGAGTATAGAATAACTAGAGTTTGGGATGGAGGTAGATGTAAAGATGGAGTTTTTTCATAATGTATAGTCCTTTTATTTAGGCACTCTCAACCTCTAGTGTTGTGTACTTCTTTCTTTGTTGGGAATGGCTATTGACTGAAACATCCTGTATTCTGTCTTTTACTTTGCTTGGAAGGTTCCTTCTATTTTTCTTGTTTGTTGTACACATATACATAGCTTTCAACAATTCATTAATTATTATCATTTTAGACACTAGCCAAGGTCCTGTTCTTCAGACAGTTGGCTATTTTTTTGTTGTATTGAGTCCATTCACACCCCCTTCTAAAAATATATTTGGAGGAACCAGTGGGAATGGGTACATAACTATTTGCTTGTTTGTCTAATTAAATTTTAAGAGCTAAAATCAAACAGCATTTTTAGGCTTTTCTTTTTTTTTATAAGGTACACCCTTGAGATAAAAACGAAACAAAACAAAGAAAACATGATTCGTATTCATTCAGACTGTTTTAAGGTCTAGTCTCGGATCCTTTGTTATTTCACTAATAAATAGGGTCATGTGGTGTTACAATTATTATTTATAGATTATGAGCTGAGGGAAGTGTGTTAGCTTAATTTTTAGACTTTTTTTTTTGTTTCACTTTCACTGCATGTAGTTTGATTGTTAGTGTGGTGATATGTATACTATGTGGGTGCATCTTTGAATTGGGTTGTTTTTTTCTCCCTATCTATCCAAAGAAACTTTACTCAACAGAAGTCGTGTGGACTTGCCCTTTAGCCCAGTCAGGTGTTATAATGCTATGCTGATACTGATAACCTGATCAGCAATACTTTTAAATTTAGATAGTTGTAGTAGTAGTAGTAGTAGTAGTAGTAGTAGTAGTAGTAGTAGTAGTAGTAGTAGTAGTAGTAGTAGTAGT